>CAEFZX010031053.1:0-11802 GCA_903066825.1 Alfaro cultratus | reverse complement strand
ATGTATAAATTTATTTGTCGCATAAACGAGTCTAATAATAGAATTATCCTACTGTTGACGAATGTTAAATATAGTGCAGTAAAATACTCATCTGTACTCTGGAGACATTGGTATTATTGCCTCCTGAATGGTTAGTTGTTAGTTTTTATGTACTTTTTATTCTTTTATTGTTTTTGTTTTCTTTTTTATTTAAATTTGAACTTTGAGTCTGTCAAATAAAATTCATATCATATCATTGGACCACTGTTGGAATATTTATTCAGCATTTCAGCAAAGCGTTGCATCTACTTTGTTCATCTACTTTGGTCCATCTGATAAATTCAACCTACTGGCTAAAAATCTATAGATCACTTGGCTAAGGACTGCACTGAAGAGAAAGCATGCTGTCTTAAAAACACTTTATCTATTAATCAGTAAAGAGAGATTTTCTCATCTCGTCCCTGAAAGAAGGGGAGCAGTGTGGATTCCACCTTGAGTGTGTGTGTGTGAGATTATCGCTGCTGTAAAAGGGCCGATCGGAGGTCACAGGTCCTGCCCGTGCATCTGCTGCTGCATCTTCTGCAGCATCTGCTGCATCCTCCTCAGCTGCAGAGCACCAGCCACATGGAGACAGAAAGACGGAGATGAGAGCAGCATGAGGAGAAAACAGACTTTCAAAACTCTTCGAACTTTTTCACAATTTATCACACCAGGAACATAAACTTCAGGGAACCTTTAACATGGATTTATGTGACAAACCAAAACAAAGTAGTGAGTAACTGTGAAGGAATGGAAATGATGCTTTAGGTTTTATATTAGTTACCAAAATGTAAAAAGTGTTGACCCCTCTAGGGTCTAATACCCCCAAATAAAATCAATTGCAATTAATTTCCTTCGGAACCTAACTAATAATTAAACAATCCAGCTGTGAAGCTGAATCTCAGTAGAAATGCGTCTGTTGTGGTCTGTTAGAGAACATTAGTGATTTTTATGCAAATGATAAAGATCTAAATAATGTTTTCAAACATGGATATAACAGCAAATGCAGATTGTTGGGGTTTTTTGCTATTTATTTCTTATCATTCAAGCTGTAGTATGTAACTTTTATAAAAAATTCTTTTTTACATATTTATTAAAACTATCACTATGTTGTGACAGTTTGGTATGAGACAGATCATCTGTAAAAAATGGAGTTCCTCTGCTTTCTCCCAGTGCTAATTAGAAACAACCAATCAGACCCGGGAAGCGGGTCTTAATGCTGTTAATCATCGTTCATGTGGTGTTGCTCATTCCCTTTACCCTCTGCTAGCAGAGTCTGTTGTGAATGCTAGGCTAGTTAGCATGGCCACCAACAATGGTGGATTAACTGTTTTCATGTAACAGTAAGTTGTTCCTACACTATTAGAACATTGAGCAGTGGGTACATGAGGTGATTGACAGCGCTAAGACCTTCCTCCTGGTTCTGATTGGTTGTCTCATATCACACTGTCACAACATGGGGATAGTTTTAACAAATATGTGAAAAGAATATTGTCACCTTCCTTAAATAATAGGGAAAAAACACTTTTGGCAAGTTGGAAACTTTATGCTTTTCGTTTTTTTACATTTTCTACAAATATCAACGTCTCATAGAAGAAAATGTATCCATCCTCTTTTCTTCAATATGAATACAAATAAAATGGCAGTCCTTAAAAAATTACAGTAAATTTGTTATAGGAGATTTTTATCAAAAATTATATATTTTTTTGTTTTGTTCATGTTTTTTTCTTTTTTTCATGTTAATGTAACGTTAGTGGCTCAGATTATCCAAATACCAACACAAGAACTAGTTTTGAGATTTATTTGTGTAAAAACAAAATATGTCATTTTCCTCCACTTCACATTTACACACAACCTGTTTCAGTCTATTAGGAAAACATATAGGAAAATACATTAAATTTAGTTGATGCATTGAGGAAAAATGAGACAAAATTCAAGAAATACTCATTATTTTTGCAAGATGTGGCATATGACAGTAGTGTGTGTCTCCTGCCACTCACTTCTTCATCCTTCCTCTTGATAAGTTTCTCTGTCTCCATGGCGGGCGTGGACAGCGGCAGGATCGGGATGGGACTCTCCACACGCTTATCCGCATTCATCTTACTGTAGCAGGAAAAACTGATGTGACCAATATGAAGAGGCAGCACTGGATCTGGCTGCTGTACGACAAACTGTTTCTGCTCAGACATGAGCGAAAAAATATGACTTTACCTTCTGAGTTTGTTCATTACTTCATTTACAACAAAAAAAATAGCATCTCTACTGCAGTTCAGTACAACTGGACAGATGCTATGAACCTGCAAGTTTAGCACAATATGTTGAGGTCTTTATTTAATTGTAGTACTGAGGTTACTTTATATATATATATATATATATATATTTGGGCAATATTTCTGTCACTGCAGAAAATGTGAGCATCGTAAACACAGAGCAACAGGATTAAATAAATCAAGTTAAATTTTAGAAATATTTTTTGTTTGCTGTCGTACCAACAGTGGGAGAAAACAGCTAAACAGATCAAAGTAATACTCCAACCAACCAGAGTGTCTTTTTTAGTACAGTTTGTCTTTATCATAGTAAATACAAATATTTTTAGCCATAAGTTTTTCCCATTCAGCAGCAATTAAATCCTGTTGTACAATTGTATTTTTTCATCTTTTGCTTTAAATTTTTGCTTAAATGCTGCAACACAGTGAAACTGAGCGTCGTGTTGTTAGAGCTCCAGAGTGCTGAAGGTATTTTTATGGCCCAGCTCTCTGATCTCCAACAGCATCCTGCTCCAAAGCTGCTTTCACCCACACTCATCTGCAGACACTTTCCACAGAGGAGCATCCATCCCACAATAGGGACGTTTTGTGTGGAGCCTCTTCCACAGCTTTTGATTTTTTTTCTTTTTTTCTTTTTTTAGATTGCTTCTTGCACCCAGCTGCTCTAAAAGGATTTCTCTTTTACTTGTCAGTTCTGGTTTGGTCTGTTTAACATAAAAAAATCAAGTCATCAAGGTTAGCATTGGCATTATCTTGAACACTTCTAAGATTTTCATGACATTACACAAGAATGACATTAAACACACACTGACTCTCTAACACACAGCAGGTTAGTTTCTGCTTCAAAAGACAATGGACGCTGGAAAAGACTATTGTTATGTTCAAGCTGTGCTAAAAGGACTAGCGATGCACCGATCCAATATTAATATCTGTATCGGTCCCGATATTGAAAAAAAATATTGTAGACTGGGTAACGGTGACAATGTGCCCAATCCAGAAGAGCGGATCTATTCAGTCTAGTTCTGTGTTTTATTTGTTTTACATCATCTTTAGGATTTCTTATTGCACTTTCTGAACCATTTGAAAGACGGTTTGTTGCAGGTTAATTTTTGCATGTTCGACCAAAGTAGTCAAACTGTTGACTGTCAGTTTTATTTTACATTGGCTGTTCTACTCCTAATCACTCTGACTGAACAGATGAAAGTTGTTTTGTTTGTACATGTTTGACCAACCTGGTGAAGCTGTTGTGAAATGTACTGGTGCAGAGTTATCAAATAAACTTGTAATTCACTACATTTATGTCTGCTTAAAGAAAAAGAAACATTTAAAGTCAATTCAGCTGTTTCTCTTAATCAGATTGTTATCGGCTGATACTAAACCTCAGATTACTGTATCGTATTGCTAGTGAAAAAAGTGGATTCCTTAAAAGGAGATAGTCTATCAGCAAGGCTATTCAAGCATAACATAGCATCTCAGTGCTAAACATGTAGCAGCTAACGCTAATGTCAGCGTCCACAGTCCACATTTCTAAAGAAGCTCCATGAATGATCAGAATGTCTAATAACACTTTGAGGCAATCTGATGGTTGAATAACATAAACCACAGATTAAAAACAATAAATATCTTTGTTATAATTATGTCTATTTATTCAATACTTTCACAGGGAAATAAAAGAGTTTTTGAACTGGAAATGTTGCTTATGTAGTTTTTGATTAAAATGCAGTAAACTGCAATTAACTTGATTAAAAATTAGAATCAACTTGCTGTCCTGTGGTTCCGGCTCACCTGGTCATGTTCTGGATGCACTGGGCCCGGTAGTTTTCATAGTGACAGTCGTTGGTGGAGTCCTTCAGGTCGTGCATGTGCGTCCTAATCAGCATGTTCCTGAGCTTCCCGAAGTCACAGTGGGACGGGTTCTCCACTGCAGGAAGAGACCGGAGTGAGAGGCCGACACGCACCGCGAGTGGCGGCTGCAGACTGCAGCTCGGGGTCTTACCCTCCACGATCCCCCACGGGTACAGGCGGCCCCTCACCCGCTGACCTCTGACCTCCAGCACAGTGTTCCCGCCGATCACTGCAAACGGAAGGCTCTCCTGCAGTGCCGACACAGACGTTTGAACATCCTGCAGTTTTATGATCACACTTACAAATAACTGCCAACGTTAATAAGGGGAATATTTTAATATTACATAACGCAGATTAACCAAACAACTTATTTTGATATTATATTTGAGTACGGTAAATAAAACATTTTCTTAAAAACCTTTTGAAAACATGCATAGGGTAGAGTGGCGGTTTTTAGTTATATGGGCTACATGGGCAGATGCCCAGGGCAGCATCAGAAAGGGGTTGGACACCCAAGAGCTGGAAAACAAAACATGTCGGTTGTTCCCTGAACGAGTTTGTTACTACATGTGTGGTCATGAGTCCTGGGAGACGACAAGACCTGCTTTCTGCTACAAAAAAAAAAAAAAATCAGATAATACCTTGCATTTTAATTGGTTGGAGAGCGGCAGGAGGAGGGGCTTGGCTGTTCCTGAGAGAACCACAGCTGCGTGCATATTTAGATTTCAAGCTTACAAAGTTAGGCGTAGTGATTAATCACAGCGCTAGAGTGTGATCAATATGATTACATTGTTGAACTGATTGACAGCATTAGAAATAACTCACTGATTTAATCTGTAACCAAAAAATAACAAGTAAACCAAAAAATACAATATCTGAGGTGGAAATAAAAAATAAAAACAGCAAACATATTATTCCTGAGCAGAGCGCGCTGTAATTAAATTTACTGCTCAAAATTTCAGCATACATATTTTAGGCCCTTTCATTTCAGACCTTCAGCCCTTTATCCTGCTGTTTGATCTCCTCGTCTTCATCAGAGTCGCAGTCGGGGAACTGGTAGATCTTTATCCCAAACTTATCGATCTCTTCCCTCACCTGGAAGGACCAAACACAACAGGGATGTGACGGGTCACAGCAGGAACACATACGCCTCAACTGGAGCATTTCAGGAGAAGCAAGGGAGCTGTGTGTGAACGCTCAAAATTCACTTCAAATAAAATCTCCTTATGGAGAAGACTGAGTCATCCTGAAACCGCTCCAGAGTCTAAATCTGACATTCTGCTTGGTTGTTTAATTTACTTCAGATTAGAGAGTTCAAAAATAACTCATGGTTGTCATAACAACCATCACATGACACGGGTTGCTTTCATACCTCAAGCATGTAATTGCCTCACAGATTAAAAAGCATAGGTTCAAATTTCAAGATCTAAAAGTCTAAAAGTTAAGTAAGGGTAATAATAAGAGAACTGAGGAATAAAGTTTGTGAAGTTAATGGCCAAATGAGGTTTTGTGTTCTACAAGATTGAATTTTGTCATGTATAAATTTATTTCCAAAAATTAGATAAAACACTTTTAATGTGCATCACAAATGGTGCAAACTGTACATTCACCATTATAATTATCACAATTGTCAGATTTGAAGTGATTTGGAGTTTTTTATGTAGACATTTATTATGAATTCCAGTGATGAAGGTGAACAAATTAAACAAGTTAATGTTTATTCTGGTACTTTCAACACAAGAAGATTTACAACGGAACATTAGGGGCGTAGAAACAAAGGTAGATTTCTGCCAAAAACAATCTGAAATTTTGAGGTTAATATAACATTTGTAGAAAAAAGAAGGAAATTTCTGAACGCCAAAGGTCAAACAGTTGGGAGAAAAAACTCCAAAATTTTAAGATGAATCTCAGAAATTTTCTAGGGGGAAAGAAACATGGAAATTTCTGATTTTGAAAAGTCGAATAATTGCTGGAAAAAACTCAAAAGTTTTGAGACTAATATAAAAATATTTCTAGAAAAAAAAAAAAAAGGAAATTTCTTATTTGGAAAAGTCCAAAATTTACAAGAAAAAAAAATTACTTTCTAAGTTTGGAAATTTTCAAGTTTCATGAGACTATTGTGAAATTTTCAGAGTTTTTTGGCGGAGATATACTCCTTGTTTTCTACCTGCAACGGCTCTAAAGTGGCGTCATGTTCCAGGTCACAGCTCACTGTCTGAATGTGGTTCTGCTGTTCATCATAGCTTTATACTCTTATTATTCCTCAGAAAATCCAGTTGCTGAAGTAAACAGATACCTGTTCTTTGAGCCTCTTTATCTCAGAAGGCGTGAGGCAGTCGGCCTTAGCGATGAGTGGAACAACGTTGACTTTATCCTGAAGGGCCTTCATGAACTCCACATCGATGGGACGGAGCCTGAGGCAGGATGTTAACGTAGCACACATTCAATACAATGAAACAAATATTTCTTTTCAGATTTAGTCAGTTTTTGTGTTTGTGTTGCACTTAAATATTTAACATCATTAATGAGATTTTATTATTGTAACCAATATAACCGGAGTAAATACAAAAAAATACTTTTTACATGACGATTTCATTTAGTGAGGGAAAATGAGATTAGGTGGATTAGATAACCAACTCTTGTGGGAAAGTTCGATCACTCTCATAAAATCATAACATGCTATCAGTAATTATACTTTTTGGTTTTGTTAACCTTGCCATTACACAGTCCCTGACACACACAAATTCCAAAACGGATGAAAAAAAAGTCACTGGTTTGTAACGTTTCTAACACAGATCAATGCTGGCCAAAAAACATAAAGGGTCATCTCACATTTTCCAATTTTACTTTCTGTGTTTATTCAGTAAAACTTATTTGATGATTTGAAACATGCAAATGTGACAGAAACTGAAGAAATGTATTCAAGTTCTAGACAGTGTATTTATGTGTATATGGGTGTGTGTGTGTTACCCTTGTCCAAATGGGGATATAAAGTAAAGGCAGCAGTGGACCCTGTTATCCTGGATGTTCTTCCTGTTCAGCCCACTTTCATCCCTGAAGTATTGTTCAAACTGCTGGTTGATGTAGTCTGTTACCGGAATCCAGCTACGAAACACAAGCATACACCTTTCACTGCACGGCTGTTCTAGATGGCAGCAGAGAGTAACTTAGCCGGAGAGTCACATCTCCAGGGAAACAGCAGGAGCTGTGAGAGAGCTAGAAATATCCTGAACAGAATGTGTCCACATGCCTCTCAGGCACTACGAACACATAAATAGCTGTGGAAACCATAAACAGTCCATGATAGGAACCAGCTTTAATCTGTTCAGTCAGTGGGATTAGGAGTAGAACAGCCAATGTCAAATAAATAATAACCGACTGAAATAAACCGCAATAAACCTTCTTTCAAACAGTTCAATTAGTAATTCTAAATATTATGTCAAATAAATAACTATAGAATTAAGCTGAATGGATCTGCCCTCATGAATCGGGCACATTGTCACCTGATCCAGAATTTTTTGGACATCAGGTCCGATACAGATATTAATATTGGATCATTGCGGTTCTGGTCCGAATGTGGAACCTGCTGTGTTTTCCTCTCCATGCTGCTGCGTTTTGACCTCGCCGCCGTTCACATCCGGAGACCATTCTGTTACTCAGCAACTGTCTGCGGGGGTGAAAGGTGAAATCATGCCTGCCTCATGAGCAAGGCATCAGATCCCAGCCGATGTGTTAGTGTCTGTGTTGAACATCCATAACTGTTAGTCGTGCCAACTAGTTTTCTGTCAGGGACGACAAAACTGTATGATTCACAAAAACAAGTTCTGTTAATGTGAGAAAGTGTCTCTGTCATATTGCTCTACAACCTGGTTGCCATGCCAACCACTGTGTCTACTGCAGGTTGATTAAATTTGAGGGTACAGGATTTGGCTTTGCTTCAATGGGGTAAAATCAAAATCTTTGCAGCTCTTCATATAAATTGTCATAATTCATTTATGTTCATCTAATAACTAAAAACATTGCGTGTGTCTCTGCTTTCTCTGTTCCAGTCAGCAGCAGTTCTTGCATGACTGGCATCATGGGTCAAATGCACAATACACAAAAGATTTGAACAGGTTCTAAATCTTTTCACTTTTAGGTTTCACAAATCCAAAGTTGAATTCAGTCCAGGTTTGACCAGCATATTTGGAGTTTTTAATTAATTAAAGGTTTTTAATTAATGCTAAAAAAAATAAATAAAGCAACAGTCTGTTATCAGATGCCACCTCCAGCCAGCCATGTTTCTTACATTGCTTAAGTTTTTTATTAATAAGGTTTCCTCGCCTCTCTATTGACTGAAAATGACATAATGCAAGAACAAAATGTGGTGTTGTGTATAACGTCGCTGCAGGTTAACAAGAACAGTTTTTTACCACTCTGTGTTGTTGACAGCGTCTCCAAAACCTGGCACATCCACGATGGTGAGCTTGAGCTTCACGCCCTTCTCCTCGATGTCCACCGTGCTCTTTGTGATCTCCACCGTCTGCTTGATTCGCTCTTTTCAGGGAGGAGAAGTAACCCAGCAGTCAGTTAGATAGTCAGACTAAAACCGTAAAGACAAAAGCAGAATCAGCAGCTCACCCTCAGCGTTGAGCAGCTTCCTCTCTTTGTACAGGTCAGTGAGGAACAGGCTGTTGACCAGCGTAGATTTACCCAGACCAAACTCACCTGCATCACAAAGGTTTTAGTTGTTACAGTTTCTTAATATACTATATATATATAGTATATATATACTATGTTATTCTTATTTCACCCCACCCAGCAGACTCACCTGCCACCATGAGTGTGAAGTCGAAGCCTTTCTTCACTGACTTCCTGTGCAGTTGGTTGGGCAGCGTCGCAAAGCCCACATACTCTTTGTCCTAGAGGCAAGCAAACAGTGATGTTACAGCACACACACACACACGCACACACACACACACACACACACACTTTATGA
The DNA here is from genome assembly GCA_903066825.1 of Alfaro cultratus. Taxonomy (NCBI): domain Eukaryota; kingdom Metazoa; phylum Chordata; class Actinopteri; order Cyprinodontiformes; family Poeciliidae; genus Alfaro; species Alfaro cultratus. The sequence continues at coordinate 2,694 of CAEFZX010031053.1, read as the reverse complement.
TGCACTGAGGATGGAGAGAGAGGACTCCTGATAGAGTGAGAAAGCTCTGCAAGTCAATGAGTCGATGAAATCTGATGGGTTTCCTTAGAAACTTCAAATTTAAATGAACTGAACTTAATGCAATATTTCATGACTATGATCAACTGTGTGATTGCGTTGAAATAACCTCAAGACAGCATTTGCTGTAAATTGAAATAATAATAAATTAAATTAAATTAAATAAAGGAATTGAATTGAATCAAACAGGTTTAAGTTCAGCCACTGTGAAAGGTCCACAGAGCCTTCTCCAGCTCTGGAGCTGCAGGTTGCACTAGAGCAACATACGCCTAGTTGCACCCACTTAACAAACACACACTCATTCAGCGACACACAGATCAGAAGGCAACTTGGACTCAAATGCCTTGCCCAGAGGCACATCGACTGCTCTACCCTCTGAGTCTCAGCAGGTCCAACCTGTGTCCCTCATCGATATTTTTCTCACATTTGTTGGATCAAAACCAAGGAGGCAGAAGAGAGACAGAAACAGAGACACGTTTTGAGCCTGTCATTCGAATTCAGGCACGCCGCCACTGCTGGACGACAAACAGACACGCATGACTTCCAAATGGAGAGCAGTTCTCCTGGTTTTCCTTCTGAAAGCTGATGCTGTCAGTTTTTACAGATGGAGGAGCAGAAGAAGTGACTCCAGAGTTCAGGCAGCAGCTTTAAAGGCTCAACCAGCCTTTTCAGTTTTATCATTCATGAGGCTAATGTGGAATTAGGTCATGCTTAATGATGCCTGAATTAAAAATGACTGAATATTGGTTGCATATTTAAGCACAGCGTTCTATCTGACTATAAGACCTAACAGAATGTTAAAATGAATATAGTTGGTTAGTTAAATCCACTAGACGGACAGTCTCAGCTCCGTGCCTCTCCGTTCTGACCAGCAGGGTGAGGACGGGGGAGAGCACTGAAAAAAAAAGATGTTTCTGTGAACAAAATTTAAAAAAATTATTCTAATTTGTTTCAACTAATTTGATTAATTTTGCTCAAGCTGTAATTTTAATTTGAATCATTCTGAAATCAGATTTGTAGCTTGAACAATTAGCTGTAACACATTTTTTTTTTTGAAGTTGGTGAAGGACATTCCATGAAATTCATCTTATTTACTTTGGGTCCAAAACAACACATATGAATATGAGAGAAAAATGTATTTATTTTTGTAACATTCAAAATGTCAAAATCTAAAGATATGGATTTTAGTTCCATAATTCCATTTTCAAGTGTTTTTTTTTTGTTTTGTTTTTTTTTTCCTTTTTAAAGCAAGCATTTGTGTTTTCTGGCAGTGTGGGCCGGTGACAGGTCCTGATGGAAGATACAAGAAAACATCTTCATCACTGAAAGAAAAAGCTGAGTTAATTTAATCGAATTAAGTTTGTCAAACTTACTTTCATTACGATTGTTTAACATGACAACTAAGTAAACTCAATATATTTACTTGGATAAATTTCATTTAGTAACTTGTAACAAATAAACTAAATTTTTTTTAAAGCTGGATCACCTTTCTTCTTCTTCTTTTTTCTTTTTTTTTCCAATGTTCACACTGGTCTTGAAGCAACGTGGATTATATTCCTGTCCACTCTGGCTCTTGATTTCCAATAGAAACATAAACTTTTCCTCTGTGTCAAGTTAAGGAGTGAAAACGGGGATGTGTGTGTTTCTCCTGGCTCTCTGACCACACTTTGCTTTTCTGTCCTCTCAAGGCTGCGGTTATTCTGTGCATCTTTTCTTTCCACTCAACTTTCCATTAACGTGCTAGTATACAGTTCATGATATTCTTATTTCTTGGGAGGCGCATGCATAAATCATATTTCAATGCTGTCAGTCATTAGTGACTACCTCCCATCTTGACGACATCATCTCCGTCAGCTGTTGTAAATGCAGACGGTGGAGATGGGTCTTTTTCAACACATTTTTTGCACAAACACACACACACACACACACACACACACACACGCGCGCACACACACACACACACACACACATTCACACACCTCCATCAGCCCTGTGCTCTTTACCTCCGAATCCTCTGCCATCACGAAGCCGAATTCCAGCGGACATGGAGCAGCGCGTCCGGAGGAGACAGAGAGAGAACCAGACATGAAAGCTGCATCACCCAACCTGTCGGTGTGTGTGTGTGTGTGTGTGTGTGTGTGTGTGTGTGTGTGTGTGTGTGTGTGTGTGTGTGTGTGTGTGTGTCGGTTCTCTATCACCTGAGAGGAGCTCACCTGCACGGAGCGCGCGGCTCCGGTACCTGCTGATGGACGTCATGTTGGACCCGGTGGGAGATGCTGCCCGGCTGAATGGAAGGAACGAGTCAGAGCGGAACCAAACGTCCGTCACCGCGGCACGAGGACAGGAAGGCAGCAGACACGAGCCAAAACGAACCCGACTCACACGGAGAAAAGCACATCTGTCACCGAGTCTTCGTGGAGGTGCGTTCAGACGGTCCCTGGTTCTGGTGATGCTGTGTGGGTGAAAAAACAAAAAAAAGAGAAAAAAATATACTAGCAATACACCAGGCCACCAGGTGGGGGCAGTGTCCGTCTGCACGTAAACAAAGAAACTAGTAGGCTGCTTTCAAATGGGCCACTGTTGAATCGACAAAAATCATTTAAAAAATACAAAAATAAATAAATAATTTTATATATA
>CAEFZX010031052.1:0-23391 GCA_903066825.1 Alfaro cultratus | reverse complement strand
TTGATTGATTGATTGATTGATTGATTGATTGATTGATTGATTGATTGATTGATTGATTGATTGATTGATTGATTGATAAACATCACAAGTTCTGGCTTCCTTTTTGGATAACTTTTCAAATCTCAAACACAGCTTATTTTGATACTGTTAATTACCTCTAGATTATGTTTGTTAGAATATGTTTACATGAAAATTATAAATGTGCAATTTTTGGTCATTTGTGTGACATACACATCATTAAAATTGCTGATCTTAAATTGAAGTGCCTTAAAAAGACAATTTGACTTCTAACTAGTTAAATGATACAAAAGGTTTTTGCAATTTAACTATTTAAATATTTTTTCTAGTTCACCAACTGTGGAACTACAATAAAGTTCATGAAGAATTTGTGAATAGTTAACCATAATTAATTGAGTTGTAAAAACGTCACTAAGAATTTAATTAATGTTTTTATTAAATAAAAGTGGTTCTCTTCCAAACTATTCATTTTAGGTTTATATAGGTTTAGTCATTAGAGGTTCTCACAGAATGATTAACTGGTACGGCTATTAAAAGGGTGTCATTGTGAAGTAACAACCTAAATGTTTTTGTTTATGAAATACTTAACAGTCATTTCAAATTTGCTTACAGATTTTCAGGCAACATGATGACCAATCTTCATCCGATTTCTTTCATGCTGTGTTAGGAAACTCTAAGCATGTCAATTGTGTTTTTGAAGCTAATTATTGAGTAACGTACTTGATGTCAGTGCTATAAAATACAATACTGCGTATACACACTCCAGTAGCTTGACAAGCTGTACACTGGGAGAAAAAAAAAAAAAAGTGGAGCTGAGTATTTAAACACATTCTGCACAGGGTGGTTTCAGTCTCCCTGGAGGATCTCTGTAAACCTCGCAGTGTGGATCCCATCTCACTGAGTAATGACCTACAAACAGAGGGCAGCTCCTCCCTCATTCCAAGGCTACTTAAACCCTGTCAGGAAGCGGGCAGAGCGGGAGAGCTGAGATGTGATTTGGTCTGAGAAAACGTTATCAGATAAAAACAAAATTTCACACCGAAACTGAAAATAAGGGTTCAGAAGAAGTCTTTAATTAAGTCTACTTTGATTTCCAAAAAATATGGAGTTCTTGAAAGGTAAAAAGATGAATGGGTTAAAGAATCATAATGATTTATGAAACATAAGAGCATATCTGACCAGGATTTTTTTTGTGTGTGTGTGTGTATCCTAACAGCGCGGAAGCAGTGAGGTTTACTGTACATAGAGTGTGGTTTTTGCAGGGTGGATCTTACCACATAACAGTGCTGCTGATAGATGTCCCAGCCCATCACACTCTGCTGTGGTGACTCATCACTGCTGGCTTCTCCATTCTCTGTACCAATACCAGTTACTGGCTGCATATCAAAAAGTTCTGTTTTTTCCCCCCCGTTTTATAAAATACCTCAGCACCTGTTGTTAAAAATTTCACCAAACATGTTAAAAGAATTAGAACAGGAGCTGCCTCTGCAGTGCTTCCCAGGCTGTGAAGGAGACACTTTATCTGAGCTGGAAGCAGATTGAGAGAAGCTTCAAACACTGGAGTTTTTTTTTTTTTCCTATTCTGGAAAGACAGACGATGATAATCTATTTCAGAGAAGGAACGTATTAACGCACAAATGGTTGAGGAAAAGGTGGGGAACGCTGTCTGGAAACATCATCCCACTTTTCTCCCCCAATCCTGAACAAAATGCTTTTATCTTTTCACGTCCTCCTACAATTCTGATAACGAAGTACCATTTCTAAATATCGCCCGCTTGCATCTGTCATCGCTGATAAACACTTTGGCTTACATTTTTGGCCGTCAGGCTACAAGCACCACCGAACTTGGCTGAAGTAGGAAGTTCTCCACTCTTTATATTTTTAGACCTGGAAGTTTGAATGTTTTGGTTCGCTTGCTGATGATATCTTCTTTAAAGCAAATACAGCAAACATTTAACTTAGCAGCTTTTTAAGGGCTGGTTGGAGAACTCGAGCAGGGCCACTCTGTGTCTGTTTGTGCTGGACTTTGAAGATCTTCCAAACCTCCCAGATAGAAACTGTTTCATGTAATCAGGAATAACTTAAATTCTCTGTTGTCCTGTTTCAGTTATTATTCCACTTTGTACAGTACCAGGTATTCGAATACAATGTGAAATCATAACATGCTCTTCACATTTAAAGAGACAGCTTTGAGTGTTTTAAAATGGGATTTTGTAGAAAAGTTACAAGCAGTCAGCATCTTACCCACAATAGATTAAATAGAGCACATTCAGTTAAACTGCAAGGTTTTATTTCTCAGCAGTGTTGAGCTTAATGGCTACATTTTATAGTGCATATTTGTATCACCCTGAACTGAATATAGTCTCAAAAGTACCATGGAGGTCCATGTGAAATCAGCTTCATTAACCTCAACGCTCTCTCTACACATTCATTGACATCCCAAGCAAAGTATTGGTTTTCTTTAATTGCCAGCCTATATTGTTTTTCTACTTTGACGTGATGAAGACACAGTGACCATCAACATGCTAATCGACCTGTTGGTTGCACAACGCAAGCTGATGATCGATCAGCATACTCAAATTGATCTTCAAAATCATATTTCAAGCACAAAAGAATATAATAAATAATTTGAGTATGAATAAGAAATAATATATTTATTTATTTACTTGCAAAATTCCACCTGCCACACTTATTAACATTCCAATGATGTTCTTTTATTTGTTAAACAAAATTCTGAATTTATGTTTTTAATTGAAATGGCATGTCAAAGTACAATAAATCACTTATTGATGACTTTTAGTTTCCCTGCGTCATAAATATGATGCCACACTGAAACCCATCTCTGAAACTGAAATGACCTAGCCAGCTAAACCTGCTCATAACTGCAGTTCATTGTTTATCACTGCACTTTGACAAACATGAGTTTGTCTTGCAAACAAATACAGTAAAGAGGACAAAAGTGGATAGGAAAAAGTATCTAAAGGTCACCGTTAGATTTCCATGTGAGATTATACTTCTGCTATTTCATGGCCTTTAACACAAACAATACAAGTCAGTAGCAAACCTGACATAACAGACTGACAGTCCGACAGACAAACAAGGCAGAGTTAGATTCAACAATCCTGTATTCGCCTGACCCCAGTGAAACTTTTGCGATTACACCTGCTCAGAAAAGGCGGAAATGTCCCGGAAATGGACCAACTTTGGCAAACTGCTAGCAAAATGCTGTGGTGAGAAACAGTCTTTCTCCAAATTGTGGCAGCACTTAACAGTTCCCCAAAATCTCCCTTAAAATAGAAGTCTGAACTGTTCCTCTAATGTCATCTAGCAGCACAACCGTAATAAAACAGAGGAGTTTATCTCAACATGCAAATGCGATAATGTCTCTCCATCCGAAGTCGGCATTGACAGATGGGTTTATGCTCCCAAGCTTGGTGTAGTCTAAAGAAGAACAGCATCAACAAGAGAACTGACTTGCATTGTCTTTGAATTACAGTAGCTTATGACACTGCTGATATGTCAGGGTTTGTACGTCACAATATGGCCTTGTGAACGAGTGAAACACAAACACAACTGTGTTGCGCATTTACATCTATTCAAAGTAGAAAGGGTCATGCAATGCTATATAGCCTGAAACATGCTGAAGCTAAAAGAAGCAAGCATAGACTAACAAAATGTCTTAACTACTTTTTGTTCTTTAGTCTTAGTAAGTGAAAGCCTACTAAACTAAAAACGTGTGATTAAAAGTGATAATGCACCACGTTATTAGCATTGTGGTGAGACATCACCACTACAGTGCAACTTCCAAACCAACTGGTTTGACTGAGGTTTGAAACTCAGCACATTTTGTTTTACAATGTTAGAAAATTTAAAGGAAAATACATACTTCTCAGAGTTTTTTAATACAATAACCATCTTTTTACTGAGAAAAGAATATTAACTTTTCAGTATTATTGCCATTATTATACAATCAATAGCATTTTAAAAGCTTATTTCTTCTGTTTCATTGTTGGCTCATTGTGTCCTGAATTCCCCAGCATTAAAAAGTTGAACATTTAATAAGTTGTTGAATGTGTGGAAGACTACTTATATCCCACTTTTTTTTTTTGTCTTAAATTTATAGTTTTCCGGTTTGATTATATTCCTTCATATTTCTTTTAAATGGAAACTTTCCATTTTACATGTTTATGGTCACAAGAGCCAGTTCCAACAGTCCTTAGTGTGAAACAGGGTGGACTGCACCCTTGATAGGTTGACAATCCATCATCGTGCCAACTTCTGCTTTGCAAACGTTTTCACACAGCTTTGATCGTTCCAGATTATATAACCAGCACAAAGAAGTGCATAGATGTGAAAATGATTTATGGTTTTGATCTATGCTTTTTTTGTCACTTTCTTTTTTTTAAAGCATCCAATTAAAGGAAACCTAGCCAATTGGATTGAAGCTCGGACTTTGCAGCAATCCCTCCTCCAGATGAAGAGGACAATTGACTCCTTTTAGTTGTCAACTTTGCACCTATTCCACATTACAAGCATGTGGCAACACTGGAAAAAAAACCCTTCTCTTTACCAGGAAGAAATCTCCACTAGAATCTGCATCAGATGAGTGTCCAACTTGCTGAAACTGATCTGGGATTTGAGAATACAGAACAGACACACAGTGCATTTACATTGAAACGTACTCCTGGATCTATAGGAGCTAAGCTCTATGTCTGGAAAATATGTTACAATTTAAAATGCTGATATTTTAACAGCAATTGCATAACTATTATTTAGAGCAACAAAAAATTTAAACAAATAAAAAAATAATTCAACACTTCCTGAATAGCATCTTAAACTAATTTTAGTGTCCGAACTATTGACAATGTTGACTTAAATGTGATGAAATCACTTGTTCAGATGAAATAATAAACAGCTGAGGGACACGAAAAGTTGAGCTGAGGTCCAGGTACGACCTCCAAGCAGTTTAATCCGACTGTGATGTTTACACCACGAATTTAATGACTGTGCACATGTTTACAAATCCATCCAGATAGCATCACATTCCTTCTGTCCCTGAGCATCATCTCTCACATGAAAATACTCCACTCCTGATCACATGACAGAGCTCGCTCAGCGCAAACATTTAAAAACACATGCCTACAAATTGCAGCTTCCAACAAATGTGCCAAAGGAAAGAGAAACTTACAGAGAAGAAGAAAGAAAAAAGCATTGTGAGTTGCAACAATCCCAGGAGGGTTATATAACATTTCCTTGGGAATGGTGGTCACAGCGACCAGTTCATCTCATCTCGGTCTCCATTAGATGCCATCGGCAGGCCTCCTTTAACAGCCATTATGAAACTATCTGTCACAAAGCAGTGGCATTTCCGGCATCCAGCGAACTATTTCAAGGTCGGCAAATCACCCACTCAACACCACACATCTTTAGCAGCACAAGAATTAAGAAGTGTTAATTTTGCAAAAAGGAACATTCGAAAGATTCACAGCCAGGAAAGCACCCTTGCTATTTTCAAGTGCTGCAAACTGCTAAGTCATTTTGATTCTCCAGATATTTCCTTCCAAAACCTCCCCTTTAGTATCTAAGTGTTGCATGTAATAAAACCAGCACTCTAAATAGTTTTGCAGTGTTGCGAAAGAGGGAAGCTTGTTCTGCAGCAAGAGCCATCCATCCATTCTTGCTTTGGCTTTTTTTCCCCCCCTTTTATGCCCACAAAATCAAACTGAAAAGGATTTCAAAGCAAAAAATACAGACTTCATAAAAGATTTAAATAACTGATCACATTCCACTTTTTGAGTTTCGGCTCGCAGCATACAACGATCAGCAGTTTATAACATCACAAAGTGACTGTTGGCATTAAAATAAAGTGTTTTATAGCTTGTAATTTCCTGAAGAAATGTGCAAAAACACCTGTGGTTTGTTCTGCACTCTGTGTTTCGATGCAATGCTGTATTTAGTCGTAGTCATATTATTTTTATTCAAATTTCCAAAGAGCTGGTGCAATGTGGGATGAGAGGCCAGTGTTTTGGGTAGGAGGAGCAGCTTTAATCATCATCACAACGAGTTTGACAAAAGTGGGCCAGTTGGTTCCATATCTTCTAATACTGAATATTTAAATGTAAGGTTTGGCGTAGTTACAGAAAGAAAATAAATGTGTGGCTTTCTTTTAGAATTTTTCTGTTTTATTTAGAAATTAAGATTTAAATTCTTGGGCTCACAACAGTTTCTCATCACGGATTTAGACCCGATGGAAAATCGGGTCAGATGATGAATGCAGCAATTAGAATGCGCTAAAGTTGGAGAGCGTTAGCAATTCCCTTACCCTACATGCAGCTCCGCTCTGTCCATTTCTCTCTTGCATCGTCTGCTTTGAGCGTCGCTCCTACTGAAAAATATTCACATTTTGTGTGTATGCATGGCCATACACACATGGCCATGCATACACACATTTACACACATTTTGGCAAGATGTGTGTAAATAAATATTTCTATTTGTTAAATGCGCAAATAATGATAGACTTTTTTTTTTTTTTTTTTAGAAATTCACTTTTACTTCTTTAAAATTCAGAACCTTATAAACATTTCCTTAGTAGTTGATAGTCCTCCATTGCCTACGACCAATATGGCCTGCTGTGCTGTTAAGTTGTTAAAGTCAACTTGATGGTTTTTTCCTTGTTGTAAATCTGTTTATGACACCAGAAGGCAAACCGATGTGCCTTACTGTTTGAGGACTGTTCCTTTCTTTTGCCATAATGTGACAAATTTGGCCACTTATACCGGCAGTAATGAACAATTGCTGGTTGACTTTTTAACACTGTGCTACAAATACAATATGAGGAAATATTAAGGACAACCACAGTTGCTTTGGTAAATGTTCCTTCTGATGCTCATCTTAATTTTTCAGGACTTGTCCGCCTTCTGCTCCCTTCTGGAGCTTGCATGTTCTCCCAGTGTAAGCGTGAGTTCACACCGGGTACTCTGGCTTTCTCCCACAGTTGAAGAACATTAGATTAACAGGTTGTTCTAAATTCCCCTGAAGTGTGAGTGTGTGTCCAAGGTTTTCTGTCCAGAGTGTCTCTGTGTTGCCCTATGATCACCGTCTCGAGACAAATACCATAAAGTGTGATTTATCCCCTGTGAACTGTAGATTTGTTGTGATTGTCTCTATCTTCACTCATAGGATACATAAATTGCCTGGCAATCACTCAATAAATCAATAAGTTGGACAAATTTGATTAATTAAAATGCAGAGTGAACCTCCATGTCCTTCATGAATAGAATGTTTCATAATAATAATAATAATAATAATTTTAAAAAAATGTGACAACTTTCTCAGGCTACTGTTTAAAAGCTTGATGACAGGAACTAAAATGTAACTCAATTAATGCTCTTAGTCCTCACCTGCTGCCAAAAGAGAAGCTGTTGCTCTTCCTGGTTTTTTCATCTCTTCCTCACAATTTGCATGCCATCATTATCTAAAGCTGTTGATGGCATGCAATCTGTGGCCAGTGCATCACTAACATGAGTGGGATTCAAAACCTCAATATATTTAGGTTTCCTTTCAAAGATGTTCCTGTTGAACTCAGGTGCTCTCAGACGGCTCTGCGTGTTGTTTGTACTCTTCTGAATTCATACTTTAAATCAGTTTTGAAGGTCCGAGTTTGGAAAGATATTAAGAAAAAAACATAACTCTTTTTCTTAAAGGCAAGAAGGACTGCTCTATTTGGTGTTAAACTTTCACACATTTTTGTCACAATCACAATGACTGCGCTTTATTGAGTTTGCATGGTATTGGACCAAAAGAAAATATTCATGCCTTCTTTATGTTTAGAACTGATGGACTTCTGAAATCTACTGTATAAAAAAATATCTGACAATCCATCACATAAGATACACTGAAGCCTGTTCAAGAGGGATGAATGTGTTTGCAAATACAAGGAGGAGTTGTGTAAACTTCTGTAAACTGTGTTGCAGAGGTGTGTTAGTGGCAGTGTCTCCATAAATTAATTAGTGAAGAAAACACTACATGTAAATGGCCGTTTTTCAGACGCTGAATTACAAGCAAATGCATCCTCAACTCAGATGAAACTGTTTTTTCTCCCCCCCCCCTTGAATAAGACACACGCCTCACTGGGAATCACATGAGGAGCCCCATGACACGCATTTGTCCCGCACTGGCTCAAGTCTGAAAAACCCACCATTTCTTTCCACGCACTCGTGTGAACCCAAAGCAGCGGCAGCATCACCTGTCAGGAGCAGAAGCGGCCTGAATTCATCCGCTCTGCGGGCCGAAAGGTCTCCAGGCCGCATTCCTGCCCTGGAGCTTTTATAGTGAGCAGGCCGGGGTGACTCGGTTAAATGCGGGTAAACGAAGAGGCCTTTCCTCGAAGGCTTACAGAACACAGCGTTTCCTCTCAAGACGCCTGAATAACTACTGATAAAAAACTGCTGCTGATGAGAGGAGTGGCACAGTCACGACGCTCCGCCCCTCCGTTAACCAGCGAGGAGGAAAAACTTTCTCTCCTCTCACGGTCAACTTTTCTGATGTCGCTGTCGCCCGTCCGAAAGAGACGAGCAGGGAGCAGGAGGGCTGGCGTTTTCAAGGCAGGAAGTTTCAACATGAAGACCTCCAGCGAGTAGAAGAAAGCAAAGACACCAAGAATCTTTTGTTTTGTTTTGTTTTTGTTTTTGAGTCCATCAAGAGTGCGGCATCATGAAGCCGCTCCGGCGCTTCAGCTTCACTCTGTGGACTCTTCTGGTTTTCATCGCTCTCCTCCCGGTAGGAAAACTTCTTTTATTTCAACATTTTACTCAAACTTGAACAAGATGGTACGCTTTTTGAAATCCCTCCACCAAAAAATATAGAGGTAACAGATTGGGGTGCTTTTTTTCCCTTTTTTTTTTAAGAGTGAAGTCAGGTTTATTCTGACAGGTGTGACTGCACCTGTTGCGCAGGTAGAGCTGCACACTGACAGTAAAACTAGGACCTTTATTTAGAAAGTGGCTTCAACTGAAGGTAATGTGAGAACAAATAGGAGCTTTTGTTCCTGTGTTGCTTAGTTTTATCAGGGATGCGTTGAATTGGAGAAAATACAATATAGAGGACTGTTTATTGGACAGAAATAGTAACTACATCTTTACTGTACAAACATTTCAAAAGGCAAAAAAAAAAAAAGTTCAGGGTTTGAAATTTTTTTCAGTTCTAGCTTTTCTGGGAAAAACAGATGTTATATGAGAAATAAAATATGCTTGATTATGGTTGGAAATATTTACATCAAGGCAAATATTGCTTTGTTCCGAAGTATTGGTGGGTGTGAACGATAGGAGAGATTACTTGTAGGTCACTAATAAAGCATGATTGGATTAGCAACGGAATATATATTTGAAGTCATGAGAAATATATTCTGACAGGATTTTCTTTAATAAATGGAACATATATTGTTTAACAAATTAATAGCTACATACACTGCAAAAAAAAAAAAGGCCTTCTTTACAGTAGTAGGTAAGGAAGTAGGCAAGTTACATAAATTGTAGATATAGAACAAAACAAATTTAGGACACTAGGTTTTTTATTTTTAATTATGGAGAAATGTGGTGTTTTTTCATAATTTAACAGACTTACAGGTGCAAAAATGCTCAAATATTGATTAAGAAGGTTTTGCTTAGCTCACAATAGCTTAAAGTATAACTGTGGAGCTCTTGCTACTGTCAGGTTGATGGATATAATTAATAAATCTGGAGAAAATTGATGTTGGTAAGCTGCTCATGGGTGCTGACAAGGGAAATAACCTGTGGCATTATTGTTTCTTACATTTTAGTCCCAAATATGCTCAGAAGTGTCAAAAATGTTTCTGTTGTCGAAATATTATAAGGATGTAAAACTGGCATCAAACAAATCAAGGCAGCATATAAACTGGAGTTAACCGTCTTGAACTATTTACCAGAAGTCAGAGAAAATACTAATCTATTGTAATTTGATGTGTTTTCAGTTTGAAAATGTTCTTTGATTCATAACAACTAGTGGTTGAGTTCTGCCTGAAACAAAAATCTGTTTGAACTCAATGAACTTATTATAGTCGACTATTTATTTGGTGTTATAAAGGATGTACAGTAGTCGGACATGTATTGATATATCTACATATATCTATATCTACTACTTGAAAAAAGTTTGATTATTTTAGACTGTAAAAGAGTGAAGCGGGTAACTTTACAGCTGGACTCAGATCAATGCATGTAACTAAAATACTAGTTAGACCCGGTTTGACATGATTACTGTGAAGAATATGTACAAAAAGTGTAAAAAAAATACAAATATATCTGTGGTGAGATGAAGAGATGTAAAGTTTTAACTGATTAAGATGGAAAGATTTAACTGTGATAAACTATTGAGACTCAAACAAAAAATATACTAATCAAGTTATATTTACAGTTGTAGAAAAAAGGCGGACAACCTGTGTGAATACCTTTTTTAAAATCAGTTAATACTGGCAAATTCAAGTTAACAGCAGAACTAAGAAATATATATCTTTTAAACGTTTAATATAACCAAAATGCAATTTCTGCTCAGGAATATATTAGGACACCTCCCTGTGTATTTCCACTGGAATCAATACACAGGCGCATGATGAGAACATCATTACTTTGCAGTTTTAAGGAGGGTTTGTCATGTTTAAACCTCAGACATTTGATTTGATGTGTTCCTAAATGTTGACGTTAGCGTGAACGCCATGATGAGATCAGTGATCTGGCTGATGCCTCTAGAAAGAAGACAGTAGTTTGACAATAGTTTAAAGAGGTCTGAAAATAATTTATAATAAACTGTTTCACTTTGTGAAAGATAATTTAAAAATGGAGAAACGCTTGAAAGTAAAATCCACAACATAACCAGACCGGCTGTCTAGCAAGTTCACCCTGAGAACATGCTGTACGATGTTAGCATATACAGATAGTATTTAGTGGACATTGCTAAGCTATACCACCTATTTTAGCTGGAGGTGTCTGGAGTTAACAATAATGAGAATTAATTGAAAAAAATATGTCACATTGAGCTGTTTTTAAACGCACGTAGATGCAAGCATTCTCTGCAGTTGAGTATTTTTTATTTATTTATTTATTTTACCTATGAAAATAAGATAATTAACTTGATATTGTTTGTTTGGACTCAACTTGATGCAGGTGAAAAAAAAAAAAAAAAATGTTCTGATTTATTACAGTTTACAGTCAAAAAGATTCATCCAATGTTTTTGAAAACTTCCCTCTAAGCACAAAACGTAGACAAATGAGACAATTTTCTTTTTTTAGAAGTTTCTAGGGTGAAATAATTTAAAAAATGCTGTCCTCCCAGCCAGGGAACTATCATAACAAAGAGTCAGTGGCATCCAAGCAGCCTCCCTGAGATCCACCTGTCCTCGTCCCACTGGTCTGTCTGGTGAGGGATGGATGGAGGGGTGACAGAGGTCGAGAATGGCATGTGAGGAGACGTATGGCCAACACAAAGGGGTCGGGAATGGAATGAGGTCCTGCTCAGATCCCCTTTTTCAGCCAAGTCTGGTCCAGAGCCAGTCGAGTGGTCGAACCAACTCTTTGAGTTTTTGGCTAAAGAATTACTCAGGAATCTGTTTTTACTGGAGGACGTGCTCCTTTTATGTCCAGGGCTGGTCCAGCTTAGTTTGTGCTGGTCTAGTTTAGTTTGTGCAATCAGAGAAAGAGAATCTAGAAGGAGAACTTCAGCAATACTAAATGTGAAAGCTGGGCAGGGTTTTCTGAATTTTGTAGCAGAACAATATATGGGTTTTTTCCTTTAAACATGGGGGTTTAAACCAAACACTAACACTTTAAAAAAGGGAAAAAAATATATCAAGTCTCTTCAAAGTCCTGTAAAGTTAAATGAGTTGACATAGAAGTTTTCTCCAGCTATCTAGAACAGAGTTCCTCAGTGCAGCCCCTCCCCTACCTGTTGCTGTGCACTGCTGTTCAGCTGAATGAAAAAAATAACTGCTAAACTGCTTTTTTTATTGCTTACAAAAAAATACCAATTATGCTTTTTGGAAATATTTCTGATCTCAAAAACACAGTTACGTTGTAGAAGCTAAGAACATAACTTTCTATACCAGCTAATATTTCTAACGAGATCAAAAATCTAAATTACAATAACAACGTCACAGAGAGTCACAGTGGTAGGAATAATATTGTCTTTTCTAGTTTTAATAAAATCAATTAGAATTGGGAACTAATTAGGAACTGGGAACTAGTATTTTTTTTCTCAATGTTATGTGAAAATCTCAGAGAACTCATGTTATGCAAGATTTGCAGTAACAAAAACTTTGGTTCCCTGTGGAAATGTATATTTTTAGTTCTGCACAAACGGACCAATTCACGGTGACGTGACTCTGTAAAGCCGCTCTGTTCTCTCTTTTTTTTTTCTTTTTTTTCCCCCCACCGCATCATTGAACACCTGTTTGTTCAACAGCATGGAACAGCTTATAATGTCAGCATAGGTAACGTGAGCGAATGTGGAACTGACTCGTCTCAGACACGGTTAGCCAGAAACATATAAACGGAACAAACATTTTTATTAACAAAGGTTGTTTTAGGCATGAGCCACCAGATACATTACGTGATAAGAGCTAGGTGGAATATCTGAAATAAATGGAAACTGACCATTAATAATTAACTGCAAAACTTGACTTCTGTGTTGGATTCATGCAAGCTTTGGGACAGAGATGGTGGGACAGTTTTGGAACACATCTGCTTTTTCAAGGGGTTTTTTGAGGGGTTGACATAAAAAGCTTGATGTTTATCTCATACCAGAGTCAGATTAGGTTTGTCCACGTTGTAATTAAAGTCCCTGTGTAGTGCAGGTTCCAAGCTAGTTACTCATTGTTTCCTGGTAAATTCTGGAAATCATTAATTTGCACAGATACAAGTGGTTTGTTTGTCTAAATGGCCAGCTTTCCATGTCTTCCCATCTCTTGAAATTACCCAACCAATCCAGAATTTATTGGATGAAAGACCTTCCTGGAGCACTCACCTTTTGACCTCTCTGGATCTCAGCTTTAGATTATGACGATGTCCAACTCTCAGTAGCTCTTTTTTCCCCCTTTTTGCTGGAACATTGACTATTTCTCTCACTGTGACATGCAAAACTCTGATCACACGATATGATACCTGTTTTATTTTTGAAGGGGAAGTGAGAGTTCATTGTCCCATTGATGAAATTAGTTTCTATGAAGACCAAACACTCTGGGCAGAGATGATAGGCTTACAATGCAAATGTGAGTCTGACAGCAACACAGCTGGTTTTTAGTGCTGTTAAAAGATGAACAGACTTTCAGACTTGCATAACGGTCTACTTTGATGCTCAGCAAAACTGTTCACTTCACTCATTCTTGCACAACTGTTGATCAGGTTTTATTGGTTGAGCGAGATGTGAGGATCAGGATTTACGTGTTTAACAAAAGCGCTGAAAGGTTTAAATGTCTGTGTTCCTTTGATAATATCAGAGATAAGATATTTAATGTTTGCACAGTCGAAATCAGCTCATGAAGTCTATGAAGTGTCTTCTTTAAGGAGTAAGGGCAAGAAGGTCATGCTCCTTGCTTTTTGTGGTCACACCAATAATTTTTTTTTAGAAAAAATATCAAAACAAATACATCTCGGTCTATTCTTTTTTCCGTTTCAGTTCACTTTATTGTGTTTAGTCACATAGAATCTCTGTCTCTGAAAGTTTATCCTCCAAAATGGAGATCCATAAATTCATCTAATGAACTCTGACAACCTTTCTATCACATTTAGACATCGGTTGACATTTTCGCACCTCTTATTTTTCAATCATATTTGCATGTCTATATATATATATATATATATATATATTTTTATTTTTATTTTTTTTCTTCAGAACAACTTTGCTTAGGGTGCTGTATGTTTGTAACTCCAATCCTCACCGTTTTCACCTCAGATTACAGGAGCACTTGATGACGACAAAATGAGCAAATATTTTAACAACGGTGGGAAAAAAAAGCTGAATCAGATGAAATTCATTCAAATTACATCAGCAACTACCGTTTGCAGATTTGAGAATCAGAAATTGAATTTAGTTGTATGTTGCATAGGAAACTAATTTGGATGCAAAAACACTAAGCACTTAAAAGAGTAGAACTAGAAAAGCAGAAATATTTAGCTTCCTTCTTTGGAATTTGTTTTATGTACTGACATTTTCCATACTGACAGTTCTAGCATTTTCCACTTTCAAAAAACAAGAAATGTCCACTTACACCAACATACAAAAATCTGGTCTATGAAATGACTACTTGCCATTTTTCAACCATATAACTCTGCAGTGGTGTTTGCTTCATTCTGTTCAATTAATACAGATTAAGTCAACGTTTTGCCAAGCCAGATTTAATTCAGTTTTTACCCACTTTTGTACATGATTTTTCATGACGTACTCATACTCTAAAGCGTGAAAATGTGATAATGCGACTACAAAACATAATCTCATTGTATAAGGGTACAGCGACAACAAAAGGGTTTCTATTTTTTCTGCCAGCTAGAGACCACTTTTAGGCAGTTTTTATCTGATCCCTGGTCATAATTGCTGATATAAGTGCAAACTAATTCAAATAAAAAGAAAATAACAGGACCCATGCCCCAAGATCGATTGTTTTAAATTCTGAGGTCTGGATGAAATAGTATTAGTTTGTTAGTACCTGTGAGTAAAAATTGACCAAGAAGCCAATCGACCTGAAAATGAATCAAAATGATCTAAATACATTTTTTCTTTGTTATTAAAACATTGCCTGAAATCTGGAGGTATGTATAATCAATTTTTTTTTTCTTCAGGTTGAATTACCTCTTTACATATTTCTTATGGTTTTACTTGTTTGTCACACTTCCATGTTAAAGATCATTAGACAAATTTCAATATCAACTAAAGATTAACTGTGGGCCTGGATGGGAGGCAGAATATGACTTTAGGTATTCAACCCTTTATCACTTTTGATGAGAGTATGATGTATACAAGATCATAAAGTATGGTGCCCCAGTAAATTATATAGTAGGCTGCCCCAGTCATTGTTGACTCATAGTTGCTAAAAACTTTACAAGACCGACTGATTTTAGTGACATAGTGGGTGTAAAATATATAATATAAAATGTTGTGCTACATGCCTGGCTTTATTTTCACTCTTACATTTAACTTTATGACACACAAAATTACAAGTGGATCGTCCATATTGTCTCCAAGTGTATTCTGGGTAAAGCTTGTCACCAGCCGTCCACCAACGTCATCATCAGTCACTTGGCAACAGATGGCAAACTAGCTCGAGTATTTCTACGGACTAAGTTAACATGAGTGGAGCTCCATGGAGCGGCAAAGTGAAAATGATGGGGGAAAAAAAGCAAGGAAAAGCCAAAAACTGGACGTATATTTTGTTCCTCGTCTTGGAGATGAACTAGACTTTTTTGTTGGCAGCGATTCAGACCCGCCAAAAGTGCCAGCCCAGCGAAGGAGCCGGACTAGTTACGGGTAGCAATTCTGACATTATTCATAAAGTGTGAGTTAACTATAGACTGATTGTATCAGCCCATCCGCCTGGTTAACATCCCCTTTCCTCTCTGTCGGTGGTACAGTGGTGATGTCAGGGACTGAAGGCTGAGTTATAGTCGCTTTCAACTTCTAGTGTATATTTCCATCAGTGTGCATGCATTATCATAGCTTAAACCCCAACCTATTAATGAGCAGGAAAAGTACAACACTTTGCATAAGTTTATCATTCCATGGAGCTTTTCCCTGCTCCTACTAATTTGCTCTCATTCCATCGCAGCTTGTGGAAACTAGAGAGTAGTGACATTTCTGTAAGCGTCTTGGACCAAAGGAATGTGAGATTTTTCTAATACTAAAAGAATTGATGCTGTGTGAGGAACAAATTTAATACAACTGAATTAATTTCATGCAGTTGTTTAAAACAGGAATGATGTGGAATGACGCACATTTTACTCTGCGACATCGGATCCACTTCTCTTTCTCAGTGCACTCATATTACTATTATTTAAATTGCAAGGCACATGTCTGCTGGCCTCGCATTGTTGCGTTCAAGTGGATAAGTCAAAAATCAAGCCCTCTTTTGTGGGAGGTCCCACCCACTCTTGGCCGCCCTCTCATCTCCTTCAAGGCGGCTCAGTTTCAGATTACCATCCGTAAAAGATGCTGCTTTTTGACCAGGAATGCAACTGGAAGCCGTACATGTTCAATGCAAAATGAATTACAAAGAGTCACAGTTCCCCATTCATGTAAATGAGACACAGGCTTCTCTGGCAGCCTGAAAGACTTCATTGTCCAGGAGATGGTTATCATTTTATCAGTGGCCTCTGAATAAGTTAATGAGAAATTGCTGTGAGGGTGATATAAGAAATTATTTTTCTCTCATTTTGAATGATTTACCATAATCTGGTTATACTTTCACACCAGATTAACTGGTTTAAATGCTTTGAAATTAAAACGACCCATATGAAAATTGTCTGTTTTCTTTGTTATAGTGCACATCACTAGATGTCCATACCTTCTCACATGTTCAGTACACAAAGTTTCTTTGAAATAGTTGTCATTTCATTCCCAAAATTGAACTACTTGGGACAAGTTGAAGGTTACTCAAATACAAACATAAATTTTTCTGGGAATCACCAAAAATAATAAGCAGGTTGGGTTATTATGGTCCATCAATCCTTACGCCGTAACACAGTTATACCTGCTGTTTATTTTTGACAATCAACTTCGCATCTGAGGATGTGATGTATCTAAAACATAAGTCATAATATCATGTATATGTTAAAATCCTTATTGTTTTGGTCTTATGTAATATTTAAAATTTACAGAGAAACAAAACTTTAGGCTTTCTTCAGCTACAAGCCGTCATCTGGATTAACAGAAATAATTGCTTGAAATATGCCAGATAAATAAATTCAGCATAAAAAGTAAAGAAATTTGTGTTTGGTGCATTTTTTCTTGTGAGAAACATTGCTTTTTGGCAACAAATCTTATAAAGCAGGCAAAGTCAAAATTGTAAATGATCTTTTAAGTGACGACATGTAAGGAAAATTCATTTGTGAGTAGTGCAACAGAGTAAAATTTTCAGGTTGCATCTATGAAAAGCTGTCAGATGCCCTGCCAATGCCAAACAGTTTATCCTATTATTGATTTGTTTGCCATTGTTTATCAAATAAAATGATTCCTGTCTTTAGAAACAGAACATATTGAAGCTTCATCCCAGCGCTCTAAGATTTATTGTTGAGAAGCATTGTTACAACAAAGAAATAATCTACCAAACACAAGTTATGTTACTTTTTGCTGAAGATATGACATGATTTTTTCTTAAACAAATAGCAGAAATAAATTGAACTTTTTTTTTTTTTTTTTATTCTGATTTATTGAGATGCAGCTTTACATCCAAGCCATTCAATAAGTAGCAAGAGTGTTATTCGCATCACCTATTGTTGGTAATTAGGTTGTGCTTTATTAGTGTACCTTGTATGACAGATACAGTCAGGGGCTAAGGAAACAAGCTAGCTAGATTTATTTATCTGCTGTTTTTGTTTGTTTGTTTGTTTTACAATCACTAAACCGTGCCTTTGCAGCCTTTTTTCTTAGATTTTGAATCTTAGCTGCATCAGGAAATGTCTGAGCAGTTGAGCTTTTTAGAACGTGTTCTGCACTAAAGCTTCAGTTTTGACTGGAAAGACGTAACATTTACAGTAGCTGTTGAAACTAAATAGGTCAAAACCTTCTGTAAGAACAAAATTAGAGTTCCTGTTTTAAATAGACAAGAAAACATAGATTGTTGAAGCTGTGAAGAAGGTGAAGCAGATAAGATCCAGTTTGGGCCTAAAGTCTAATTTTAAACTGAGAATAGTTTCTTAATACTTGCACTGAACATCAAACTTCCTTTTTACCATATTGAGACTGTAATTACATGGTGAGAAAAGCAGAAAGAAGCCAGTCAGTAATAGGACAAATTCTTCATTGTGTTTTTTTTTCTTCAGTCACACATTTATACTCCTCTTTTCTCTTTCACACCGCTCACCCTGATCACGCTTCAGCGTGTCCGCTACAGTGGCTTGAGCCCATGGGTGTGGGTGTGTGCGCATTCAACCGTGATTTCCACCAGCATCATGAGGAAGCTGTGATGGCAGGCACAGAGTACAGCGATGGGTATCTGCTGCCAGCAGCTGTGCGACTTTGCAGCGCAGTGAGAGTCAGTCCGTAAATACCACGTCACTCATTTTCATAGACTGATGTGGCGTGCGATAGCAGCGGCAGGCCGGCGGTGTGGGAGGCTGATACCTGGAGACAAACGCTCTCATAGCTAAAGCTATCTTCCTGAGGACTTTTTTTTTTTTTTTTGCAGGCAGTCGGGATATTTTTAGATCCAGCCTTTTTTTATGAATCATGTGTCTGTATGTGTTTGGCTTCTGTGTAATTTCGATTTGCCAGTTTTACTTGTAGGGAAACGATGTGTGTTTTAATGCCGTATTTTGCCAAACAAGGAGTGTAAAGGTGTGAACACACCAAGTGCTTAAGTTGCAAGCGATTCAAAAATGGAACCAGCCGGACACTTTGTGCTGTAAAAGTTAAAACTAATGAAACTTACTTTTTAAAAATTATTTAAATAATATATTTACTTATAATCTACTGACGTTCCATATAGCAAGAAAAAGTAGAATGACATTAAAGCTAAACGTTTTTCCACAGTCATTGAAGACAATATGAGGATAATTTGAGCTGTTTATTTGACTATAGTTCAAACTAATTTGTAAATTATAACAGGAAGGTGAAAAGTTGCCAAAAAAAACTAAATCATGGATAAATTAGAAGCCCTAATTTTATGTTAACCCATTAATAATGTCTGATGATAATATGTCATGATGTCTGTCAAGTTTAAAACTAATAAAGATGCTATAATCAATTTCTCAACATGTAGGTAGCATAAATAAATTTTTCACGCTTGCGTAATTTCTGAGATGGTTATTTTGTACTCATGAGTATATTTCTGGGTACTCCATCTTCCCCTGAGCATGACACAAACTGCCAATTATAACTCCACTGAACCTCACCTGAAAAAGACAAAAGATCTTCCAGGGATGCTTTGAATTTCTTTTAAAAATTATGCTTGTAAAATAAATTTTAAAAGCATACTTTTAAAATTAGTCAGTTGAAATAACTTCAGTTTAGAAAAACTGTTTTGACCTGAGGGTTGAGTAAAACCAGTTTTGACTATTAGGGAGGTATTCACAAAGACGTCTGTGATTATTACAGATAATCAAACATGTGTTGACACATATTGACGCATAATGTTTACATGTAAGACCTTAGCTGCAAAGCAAACATAATTAGACACAGCTCACACAAAGATATAATCAAATGGAAAAATATTGTTATGCCAATATTTATCTGGAATTATAGTTTACACCCTATTTCTTTTGCATCAGCATTTTTTCATCAGATTCCACTCAACACTTTCTGCTGCTGTTGTAATACCTTTTTATTGTAATGGTTGTTTTTATCCAAAAAAAACCAAAAAACTAGTTGAGAACCTAAGTGTGTCAGCAGAATTTCTAATCGTTCCTCCAAACTAAGTTGACCATAAACTATCTTTTGTAGATGAAGTACTGAAGACAGAACTCCACATTTTAAATAACCGGCAACGATCTTAAAGGGATCATTTGGATTTGTTTTCTGTACTTCTGGGGAGTTATCAGCAGTCAGTGCCATATATTTAGTACCCCAACTTCGCTCAGCTTAAAAATTACAGCAATTCTGACCTGGAAGCTGTTATTTACATTGAGGTTTAGAGATACACAGCAAATCCAGCAGGCCCAAATTAACTCTGTCAGATTTGATTTCAACACTTTCATTTTTGGAGCTTGAATCTTCGAAGAATCCATGGAGGGTTGACAGGGGGAGGTTGACGTTGACGACTGGCGATTCATCCGCAACAATACTGGTACTAATATATAGAAAAAGTCAATACAAGGATTAAAACATGCTGCAAAATGTATATAAGAAGATACAACAGCAGGAAGAATGCTTTCAACATGAAAAAGCCTTTTACAGTTTTTCAAAGGAAAAGAAATGATGAGAAAGGTTGATAAATCTGACCAATATTCATGTAAACGTTGAATGTTCAACATCATGAAAAAACATACTCCAGATTATTACGGATCTGTTCGTTAGCCAAGAATTTGACTGAATGTTCACAGGCTCGATTTTTTTTCAACACTTATACTCCGCAAACATTCGGCATGCTAAGCTAAATATGCTAACACCGAGCCGTGTGGCAAACGTGATGTCTATCATACAGCTTGATCTCAACTCAAAATAATAGACAGAAACCATCTCAGGAAAAAAATTACTTACCAAGAGCAGTGAATAACTCAGACATGTGGAAAGTAAATTGTCCTGGAATGACTTGGCTTCTGTCGCTTTGCTTCGGTGGGAATGTTACAACACCTAGATCATTGTTCTTCAACACGTCCTCAGTGAAAAAAACCATAGACCTTGATTTAAAGAAGTGTGTAATGTGAAATGATGATAGTGTAAACATTATGTTGAAGTTGTTATGGGATCCGCTTTAGAATACACTCCAGGTTGATCTTCCAATGATTCGACTTTTATGTTCAAAAGTGAGATGATTTAGAACAGTTCTGCCGTCTTCTTATTGTAAGATACTCACTGCTAACATGAACACCAAATAACCCCACTTACAAAAACTATTGCTTTAATATTTTAGGCCTAATATGCCAGCTGTCTGCTGAAGTAAATAACTTACTTGTAAAAGGTTGTTGCATTAAATTGACTGATTCAAGCTGATGTATAATGTAGCTTTGGCAAAAGTAAAATTCGTGTCTCTCATCAATAATAATAAAAGAAAATAACAAGCTGAATAACAACAAACAGAAGGTGTGTTACATTTGGCCAAGCTTTCATGTCCACAATAAACAGCTGTGAAAGTGAGGCCTGAGCTGCTTTTTGAGCAGTTGTCGTGTGGTTCTCATCTTCCACTGTTTGACCTTAATTAGGCGGAGGTCTGAAGCATGACACATTACTTAACTTAAACATCCTTGCTGCTGTCTCGGTGCGTTGTCAAAGGTCTCTGGGTGGGCACAGGAAGTACAGGAAGTTTTCTTAGAACAAAACACAATAAGTAGGTACCGAGCGCTGTGGGAAATGAACTTTTAGACGGAGAACAAACCTGCCACTGTGTTTGAAAAGAGAAGCAGGGAGAAGAATGGCATCTTTGGTGCTGCAATGTTTTGAATTTTAACTAGAAGACCAGCTTCCTCATTTTAAAGAGGAAATTTAGTGGAAAGGATCTAGCTGTTAATCTTCCCCCAACATCCATACACGGAAAGTCACACCCAAACAATCTGTCTGCATAGCTGAATGCAGAAATTTATGTATTTTACTGAAAAATATTTGCATATTTTATAAAGCAACGTAACATATTAGGTGGTCATGAATAGGAAACTGAATCTTTCAGGTTACTCTTGTCAGGCTGAGCCTAAGGATTTATATAGATAATTGCCTGGTAACAATGAACTGCATGAATCAAAAGGTATATGTTTTTTCTGTTGTAATAATTCGAATGAAGATGCATAATCCGCAAAAGTTATTGACTCTGTTTAAGTCTTAAATGAAAGATGCATGTGAAAGTAAACTGTGATTTATTTTCTCAATTAAAATAAATGTGTCTTAATCTTTTCTAATAGGTTTACAACAACCATCTGGCTGCACTGAAAGTCAAACTTCATCAACAACTCCCAAACACATCTAGTTCAAAAAAAGGCAGAACATCCCATCATTGGGGTAGTGATAGATGGTTTTGTTTTGATTGCTTTCAACAGAAATGAGAGAAAAATACTACCAGCTAGAGGCTGCTGCATCAGAAAACCATCAGGGCTCACTTTTGAAGATTTGAAGTTTTTGGTTCCTATTCTGTAAGAGTAGCAAAGCGTGAAATTTATTTTACGTAATATTTTTTTAGTTCTCCTTCTTCTTACGCATGCCACATGAAGCATAATTCAGTTGAAGGAAGTTAAAAAGTGTGTCGATTGAAACAAACGTTAGTAATGTTCCATTTAAACCTTAGAGATTTGCTAAAGAGTGAGGTGAATGTTTTCCACCTGCATGCAAAAAACTTTATATTTCCTCACCTTTTTTAAAACTATTTTACTAAAAAAAACCTACAGCTTTTTATGTTTCCCATTGCTGGTGCTATGACTCATACAATAGCATAGCATGCACTTGGATGGACTTGTCTAAAATTTGCTGATATTTTAAAATCCCCCAGCGGTTAGAGAAAGTGGATTTCAAGTGTTTTAAATTTCTTCTTTTTTTTTTTTTTAGTATACCTCTATTAGTATACCTCTAACTGTTACAAGCAAAAAATTGGAAAGCTCAGTTGTTTATTTTCCCTGCTTACAAAGAAGAACTCAGCTGTTTGGAAATATCTTAAGAAATCTCTGGCGGAGCTAAAGTTTTTCCGCCCATCACATTTCATTAAGGTAAACCTGTTTTAAAAGGTATAAGTAGCTTATTTGTCAAGCAGCTGATAGTAGGCCTGAAACCACAACTGACACCTGACTAATTACCACCTAATATCAACGTATTTAATAGCATTAACTCTGCCAATCCATATGGCAAGACGATAATGTAATAGTTTTATAAATATTTATTGGTCATATATCATTGAAAAGGTTCTATAGCAATGTATATTTTAATGCATTGCGTATAACAATAGTTTTGTGTTGTATCAGTATCAGTCATTATCAGTCAGTTGCAAGGTGTAATCAGCTGTAATTACTTGTGTCTGTGAAGCATTTCAGCATAACTTTTCCTCCCTTGATGATATTCTCACTATCAGAGCGAGTTTCTTTTGATGATTTTAGTGCAAAGCAGATCCATCATCATGATCAACAGCTTTCCACCTTTTAAGCATATAGATTGTCTGCATAGGGATTCATCTTTAGAAAACTCTTCTATTTGCACCTCAGTCTATCGTACGTTCATCACTGAACTCCAGGGTGAGCTATGTTCATTCAGCTTTTGGTCTAAAGATACATAACAAGGGAAGATGTTAACAACTGGGTCTGAAGTTTTATTTTTATCTTGGAAGTTGGAGATTGGATCTGTGAATGACATCTCCCCGAGCTATACTCAAAAGCAGTGTTGTATAAAGTACTCAAAAAATTTACTTAAGTAAAAGTACAAATACACAGACAAAAACGTACTCTAGTAAAAGAAAAAAGTACCACATTAATATTTTTACTTGAGTAAAAGTCAAAAAGTACTGGCTTTTAAAAATACTTAAGTATTAAAAG
>CAEFZX010031050.1:0-10433 GCA_903066825.1 Alfaro cultratus | reverse complement strand
ATAAATTACACACTCGTATAATATCTTTTTTGAGAATGACTCATTTCAGCGTTTTGGTAGGCAATGTCTCCACTTTTAATGTATTTATTTCCTCACGTATTTTGGAGAGTTAAAAAACAAATTTTCTTTCAGATGTACTGTCCATTTTGTGGAACTGCCGCCATAAATTCTGCAGACTTTTGTTGTCAATGTGGCAGAAACATAAAATTTGTCCAAGATCATGCAAACAAAGCCCAAGATGAGAGGAACACTACCACTGCAACTCCCGATGTTCAACCAAGCACCAGCACAGGTAAACCGAAGCATGGGTTATTTATTTCAGCATGCTTAAGTGTTAGCATTTTAAACCATCTGTAGATGCAGGTACGATCATTGCAGTATTGATCGTACCTGCAATTAATAATTAATGCATTTAAATTATAACTAAAGTGCCAATCGTGTATTTTTTTATTACGAATTTCAGGTGTAGAGTGTTTCATGAACTTTAGAGCTATAAAAGAGAGGGAAAGAAAAAATTTTTTACCAAGAAGCATCAGAACAAAACACAGAAGGGAAATAAACTGAAGGTATGCCTTTAATATAGTGCAAACACAAACTGGAAATTACATACTTCATCAAATAATTTAATTTGATTGATCAAATTTTGTCTCTCCCCAGATTAATGTTGGGCTTATGAGGATGCAGGGAGATTCCCTTAAGACAGTGAGAGGGAAGTTACTTCCAGTTGAGATTCACCCTGAGTGGGCATCGGAACAAGTACTTGCTGCTGCTGTAAAGAAGCAAAAGGATTTCAATATAGACCTGAGAGATTGTGCCCATGTCTTGTTGTATCCTGATGCAAGCGAGGTTAAGAACATCCCAGGAACAGACATTCCTTTCACAGTGCAAAAGTACAAGGAGGCAATTGGAAAGCCTTACCAAAGAATTACGCTTTACATTTGCCCTGTTGAGGAATTTGCAAAAAGCTGTAAGTGCTTTTGATCTACATTCCAAATAGTTTGAAGATCAATTTTGCTATAGTCTTATAGTTAAAATGGCAAAATTTCCTCCTATATCCAGAATTCTGTGCATGATTAATTCTAGTTATGATGTCATATATTTTATTTAAGGAAGCTAAAGGATACTCCTCATTACAAAACCTACCTCCCTTTTGTAAAGACTGATGTACAAACGTACATTTTATTAATTGCAAAATTTAGCCTTGCAAAAGAAAATTTATTATTTATAGTACACATTTATAGTATATTTCTTTTCACTGGTTGTTGAAATGATAGTAACCATTTTCCTTTGGTTAATATCAACGAACAAAACTGTGTGGTTCATAGTAATAGAAGACTTACTGTCTTCAAATAACTTCTAAAAGATAAATAGAAATCTGCTGCCCAGTGACACAGTTGGTGGCATTGTTGCCTTGCAGCAAGAAGGTGTTGGTTTCAATTCCTTGCCTGGAGTCTTTCTGTATGGAGTTTGCATGTTCTCCCTGTGGGTTCTGACCAGGTGCTCTGGGAAAAGGGGATAAGAAAATGGATGGATGGATGGATAAAGAAATCTGAATATACTGTGCTGCTAATTGTACAAAATTCTATTTGTACAACTGATACTAAAATTTTCTCGTTGTTTAACATGTTTATGAAGTTATGAAAAATTCCTATGCAACTAAACAATTTGTGGAATTACATAAAAATAATAATTAAAATAAATGTCAAAATAATCATTGCTTTTTAAAGGTTTCAGTGGGCAGAGTTCAAGTGATGATGACAGTGTGGTTCATGTAAGGTTGCCATCTCAAGATAGTCCACTATCTGACACTGTGGTCAGTCTGCATCTTTATGACATTTCTCCTGAATTGAATTACTTGCACTTTCTTTTGATAAGATAAAACCTGTCTTTTATATGTTGTACATAGGTGTGGGATGGTCCAGATGAAGCAAGCACACCAAGACTGGAGAAAATTTTGAATGGGTAAAATACAAATTACTGTTTGCTTCATATTTTGTTGCAGAAACTGTTATATCCACTTTATAGCTATGTTAATTTTTATTTTCAGGCCTTTTGGACACACAGAACAAGGGTCTGATCAGGTAAGATTGAACTCAATCCCTTTCACAGTTCAATATGTAAACATTACATACCATAAAAGATTTTCAAAAATTCACAAAGACAATCACCCAAGATGAGATACATGACATTGTGTTAGCTAAGTCTGTATGGTATTGCCACTTCCACAACTGGAGTACTAATTTATGTTAAATTAGGATGGCGGAAACACCAACGTCCAGGAGCATCCCATGTCCTCAGAGGGCCAGAACAACTTCTATCGGTAGGTTGTGTGAGCACATGTCAACTTTTGCACATGTCAACATTTTTACTGAAATGATTTATAGAAATTACACATAACATTTGGCATAAAAACTTACAAAAAAATTCCATCACGGATAAATCCAAGAACTGTAACTAACTGAATTATTAATCTCAACTAAAATGTCTTCTTACATTTCCAAACTGAAAAAAGTCATTGAAAAAAAAATTTTGGCACCTGTCCAGTTAAAACAGCAACTGGTACATTTGTGAGTGCATTTACTATCTCCACCCAACTGGCACACACATCACAGAGAACCAAGCGCACCCATCCCTTTCACTTAGGCCCATCTGAACTCTATAAGGTAACTTGGCACACCTGTGCTCACAATGATCTCTTCAGACAAAGAGCCTCAGCTTCAAGCTTCCACAAAGACACTCTGGTAGGAAATGGACATTATATCATTTAATCTGCATTCATAGACCAAAATTAGCCTTTGATTCAATGGGTTTTATGTGTTTGGAATGTAGTTTATTTGTTTATTCACTGTTAACTTAAAAGTAGATTGTTAACATTACCTGAAACATATTTAATTAGTTGATTGTGCTCTGTAATTGATTTTGTTTAAATTGTTTGTTGGTTTTCAACCTGCTCTGTGACTCTCTGTGACTACTTATGTGAAGTCATGGTGGTCTTACACTGTCAATTGAAATAATCTAAAGACAAAAATAAAAGATAACTAAAAATTGTTGCTGAGATGAGTGGTTCCTGCTTTTCTTTGAGGGAAGCAAGCTTTTTCAAGTTTGGGCAGAAGCTGAGGTGTTTTCAAGAGCAAAAAACTTGACAGCACCATAACTTCTGGTTGTTCAATATTTTTTTTCTATCAAACTTTGAGTATTGTGCAAGAATTACCCAAATATGCTGGTGTTAGCTGTCCTATTGCCAAGAATGACTGACAGAAGTCTCTATGCCTTATCAGGGATGAATTTCAATTATTTACCTAGTAAAGTATTTACTCTATTTCCTTTTCAATATAGTTACTACACAAATGTGTACGCACCAATAATTGTTGACAGCGACTCTGAGCCGGATGAATATCTGATGCAGTTCCCTGAGCAAAGGTATTAATTAGAAATTTGTTTTCTTCTAAATCCTTTTGTACTTTTTGTATTTGAAATAATTGTACACTTCATGTTTTATAGTACAGACAACGTGACTGCTGCAGACATCATTTCAGAGCTCTCGGCAATGATCACGTCATCATCTCTCAGCCGCTTTAACATAAACAGAGCCAATGTATGGGATGGAGCACTGAGAGGTTTCAAGCGGGCTTCTTTCAACCCTCTCAATGAAATATTTGTAAAATTCACCGATGACGAGGGACAGGCAGAAGACGGCGTTGATAACGGTGGTCCCAAGCGCGAGTTTCTAAGCCTTTTAATGAACTGCTTAAGGACTCAAAGAGTCTTTGATGGGCCAGAAGAAAGGAAATTTATCACTTTTGACAGTGAAGGTATTGCCGTTAAGGGCAATATTTCAGAGTTTTCTCATAAGAATGTGACAGCTGTTGGTGAATGTGGAATTAATGTGAACAAAATCTATACAGCAGCCAAAAATGATGAATATTTCCTGGTTGGGAGGATGATTGCCACTTCTGTCGTTCATGGAGGTCCAGGTCCTCAATTCTTATCTGAGAAGCTCTACCAGCACCTCACAGGAACATCAGCAAATACAGAAGGAAAGATAGAAGACATCACCGATAACACCATGAGGGCTTCTTTGATTGAGGTAGGATAGCATTATTGATGAGGCTTTACAAGTTGTTACAATCAAGCAAAAATTTTGTTATTCCATAACTTCATGTAACATTAAGATAATTTGTATTTTGTGTTTGATACGATTCTATTGTGCAGAATAAATCTGATATTTTCTAAAAGGCACATGTTGTCATATTAAAGCACAAACAAGTACCTTCGCTACCTTCACTTATTAGAATGCTATATGCATAAAAAAGACAAGCCACTTTATTAGGTACATCTCGTTAGTACCGGTTTGTACGCCCATTTGCCTTCTGAACTGCTTTAATCTGTAGTGGCATGGATTCAACTAAATACTGGAAACATTCCTTAGATAGTCTGGTCCATCTTTACATGATGGCATCACATAGTTGCTGTAGATTTGTTGGCAGTACATACATGATGCAAATCTCTCCTTCCACCACATCCCAAAGGTTTTCTATTGGATTGACATCTGGTGACTGTGGAGGCCATTCGAGTTCAGTGAACTCATTGTGTTTAAGAAACCAGTCTGAGATGATTCATGCTTTCTGACATGGCAAGTTAACGTGCTGGAATTAGCCATCAGAAGATGAAAACACTGTGGTCATGAAGTATTTTGCNGCTTTGGCGTTGACACGATGTTTGATCGGTACCAATGGGCCAAAGTGCACTCCATAGCACCACCCTGAATCGTGGAAACGTTGATACAAGCCAGATGGATCCATACTTTCATGTTGTCACCAAATTCTGACCCTCCCATCCAAATGTCGTTGCTGAAATTGAGACTCATCAGACCAGGCAACGTTTTTCCAATCTTCTATTGTCCAATTTTGTTGATCCTGTGTGAATTGTTGCCTCAGCTTCCTGTTCTTAGCTGACAGGAATGGCATCCTGTGTGGTCTTCTGCTGCTATAGCACATCTGACTTAAGGTTTGACATGTTGTGTGTTCAGATGCTCTTCTCCATAACTCGGTTGTAACGAGTGGTTTCTTGAGTTATTGTTGCTGTTCTATGAGCTCAAATCTCTCTGGCCATTCTCCTCTGAACTCTGGCATCAGCAAGGCATTTGTGGCCACAGAACTGTTGCTCACTGGATATTTTGGTAACACTTTATTTGAAGGGGGTTGAATAAGACTGTCATGACACTTTCATAAACATGACATAACACCTGTCATGAACATGAATAAGCCTTCATGAATATTTATGACTGTTGTCATAAAGCGTCATTCGGTAAATTATGACACTTTTAATACAAAGTTGACATTATTCAAAATGTCTTTATGACAACTTATGACAACTTAATAACCAATAAATTATTAATGTTTAAACTTTATCTTTAATAACAAAGTTACCTAATTTTTAAAGTGCAATCAGTAATACTTTTATAACAAATTTATATCAGTAATGATTTCATAAATATTCATTATGTTTTTGGTTATTGTTCTCTACCATAGATATCCAGTGCAGGTACATTGACTGAACTACACCAGTCAGTTGAAAGACATGCAAGCATCTTGCAAACTGCTGGTTGCTTGCAGTTCCCTGTGACTGTTGATGACAAATTGAAAATTGTAAAGGAGTTCATTGATTGGTACATCATTTACCGCAACCATTTCTCTATTCAAAGGTAATGTTTCTCTTCCTTAACTTAAAAAATAACTATGCTAATTTAGTTACTATTTTGTTGCAGTTAAAACAAGCAAATATACAATAGTGCAACAATCAATCAATCAACAGCAGCCAAATAAGTAGGAGCCTTATTGATTGGACGGCTTAACTGGAGAAAATTAACGTTACTGTAGGTTAATTCACTGTGTACAGTGCATCAGCAATATTACCTATGCTAAATAAAAATAATAAAAGATTAGACATATTAATGTTCTTTGTGTTACTGAAAAATATCAGCTCTTTTGATAATAATTAAGGTGATTTCTGTTTCAAACTTTTTATAGATTCAAGGATGGCCTTTCAACACTGAACTTCCAGAATGCTTTGGAGCAGCATGCTTCCGTCTTCAGGCCATTTATGTGTGCAAGAGTGGAACAGCTGACATCCAAAATATTGGAGGAAATATTTGAGGTTCAGCTCAGTGAAAAGGGTAGCAGCAGACGACATGAGGAAACAAGAGTGCTAGGATTCTGGAGAGACTTTCTCCTTGACACAGAAGGTGGACTTTAAGATTTATTGCTATATTCTGGTGTTATTGTAATATCTGATACATAAACTCATTGCTTTTTTTCTAGAACAAAAAACGGGTCTCTCTCCAGGACATCCTGATGTTTGCCACCGGCTTGAACACACTACCTCCATCTTCAATTCTGCCACCACCAAAACTGATCTTTCAGGCCACTTCTCGTTTTCCTGTCAGTAGCACCTGCTCCAACACTATCAAAATACCAATGTCCAAGACGTATCATCAGTTTAAAGAAGACATGGACTTTGGGATTCAAAACTCCCCTGGGTTTGGGCTTTATTAAGGTCAAATGAATAACAACAAAACAAAATGCTAACTATTTAACTTGTCAAACCTGTTCAGTTATGACACTGTTTAGTGTTTGTGTGCGACCTTCAAATTTGGATTCTTGTTTGTTTATAAGTCCGCCATGTTTTTCAGTTTGATATAGTTTTCGACACATGATTCCCAACTCTCTGGATGCGCTAGGCCACACTGTCTCTGGAGGTTCTCAAAATGTGCCTGAAGGTGTTCATCTCCACATTGAATGTTGTTAGTCTCTGTCACAAACTGTCCCAATTGCTCCTGGGAGACTGGGAAACCACAGTCTCTTCCACCAAACCTAGGAATAGAAGAAGCACAGTAAACATTTATTTATATTTAAATTTCTTCACTAAACTGTTACTGCTGTGACTATTGTTGTAACCTGTCTAAATGATTAATTGTATTTAAATTTACATTTTAGAAATTGTCATCTGAAATTGTTAGAATAAAAAGTGACATACTGTTAACACATTGTTCATTATTTTTGTTTTGGCAAATTATTTTTTAGAGTTCCCAAAGAGGTTTTAAATTAACCAATGTTGAAGACAAAAACAACAAAAATTACCTGTGAGGTAGATGATACATCACATCTGGTTTACCAGATGGACAGCAAGATTGTTTAACAGGTCTTATGGTATGTTTATTCCACCTGTCCTTGCATTCATCAAGATCTCTCTGTAGCATATCCATGAAGACAAACCGCACAAGGCATGTGTGCTCATGACTTCCATTGAAGAGATGTCTTTCCTTCAAATCGTTCATGAGATCCATCCAGAACTGAGATCTACAATAAACCAAAATTATAAGATAATTATATCAGCAGAAAGTAATAGGACTAGTTTCTATGTCATGAAAATATTTAAATATATGTTGACCTACAAAGTTAAATATAATGTAAGCAGACATCAACTGTTATACTTTAAATGTTGAGCTTCTGATTCATCCATTTCAAATGTTACACTATAAAATTAAGTTGTATATAGCACAAAAACATAATTGTCATTAAGAAATGACAATTATGTCATTTTTTAATGACATAATTGCAATGCAAGTACTTAATTTCTTCTGACAAAGTAGAGGTAATCGAGTAAAATGTTGCATTAAAATTTTGAAATGTTTGCTTATCCAAGAAGACTACTAAATTTATTCACCTTTTCAAGGTCTACTACTTGGTATTTATACAAAAATTACAATAAACTGTTGACAAACTCACCTTTGTTTTCTGAAATATGACCACCAGCTTTCGATGCGTTGGTTGGCTGTTGAGGAGCCATACATATGGCTGGCAGCCCCAGCAAAATCATCAGTGTGTGATGACCTTAATGTACAATGCATTGCCACCATTGTTCCATTTTCAGTGCCACAGTCTGTGCGGAGGCGCATTGGTATCTTCCCAAATTCTGAGACACATTGCACATAGTTTTGAGCAATGACTCCAGGATCATTATTGCTGGCTTGACACACTAACCATAGCACCTTCCGAGAATACCCATCTATGCAACCACTTATTGCCAAGCCATAGAGCTTTAGTTTGTCATAACCATCTGCATGCCAGACATAGTTTGGGCCACAAGAACTATAAACTCTTCTTATAAATCTTCGTCTTGCACGCAGTTGTACTCCTGAGGGGTCAAGTTCTGCCATCAATGCCATGACATCGTCTCTTCTGACAGTCAGACAATACTTCTGTCGGAGTGTCTGCCACATCAAGCGATAGCCATAATGCTGGCCTGGTCCCTTTAGCTCTTCTTCAATAGCAGCACGTACCAAGTGAGGCGGTGTGTAACTTCTTTGTCTAAAGAGTGATAATTTTTTTAATTTGTTCTTTAAGGAGCGAAGGCTCATTTCAACATTGTGAAGGTTTCCCAAGAAATCTAAAATTTCTGAATGACTATAGCCATCATGAAAATACTTTCTAATCAGGTCATCTTCTGAGAGGGTGTCCAGCTCAGATCCTGTGAAACAAAATAGAGCAGAATATCTTTTTACTGCCCAACACCAGGGAAATTAAGTTGGCACAGTAAAAATGTTAGACAATTCAAACAATTAAGTTCACACCAAAATAGAATCTGTGTAAAAACTGAGTAACATACAGTACAGTAAGGGCAAAAGTTCTGTGCTGTTATTAAAAGTAGCATATAAATAGTCTACTCTACAAAACTATGTGCAGTTAGGCATGATAATTTTAAAAAAATATTTTAAAAAAAATTGAATAAAACCATATTTATTGAGATAAACAGCTGGGATATATATCTAAAAAAAAAAGTGTGGCTTGTTAAACCAAAAGTACTTCATGAATATGTGCGACGTGGGACCACTGTTTTTAGTAACGAGTAATCAAACGCGTTGCTAATTCAAATCCAGTAGACCATATTAAAGTTACTTATCCAAATCACTGTGCGTTGCTATTTTCTTTTGTAATTTAATTTAATCCCTATGTACGTCTTGGGGAGCGACCGCGTTTACATGTGACAGTTATCTGCGGCGACAGAAACATAAACAATACGGGGAGGAGGGAGATGCGTATGTTGTTGCTGGGAAAACAGGAACTATTTTGATCATCTGTCCTCAAAGTCCGATTATTATAAGCGGCTTTGGGCTTCTTTTTTTCTGAAATCGCTTTCAAATTTCATGAATCACGGGTTTAAGTTTTTGGGCTTGATTTTGATCCTGAAGTTCTTATTTTGACTTGGAAATAAGCAGAAACATATAAGCCCCGTAATTTGTCTGACATCCAAGTATTTTTAGTCAGGACTTCCAGGTACATCTATTCCTGGATGATCCATCTTGCTGAGACTTTGGTAATGTCAAGGTAATATTTGTTGTGAGCGACCTTGACTTTTGCATTGCGCTCCAGAAAACGGCAAAATCGAGACTAATATGAACAGCGCAATAAACGTGAAAGCAGCCATGAATGAACGTGTCCGTAAAGTTGCCCAACTAAACGCATTTATAATCTTTAAGTGTCACAAATCTGCGGACAGGGCCATAGCGCAGAACCTAGAGGCCGAGGTAGGAGGGGGCTCTACAATCTTATTTATAGTTATCCAGACAATAGTGGAAATCACAAAAACATACACAAAATACTAAGGTTTGTGTGTGTGTGTGTGTGTGTGTGTGTGTGTGTGTGTGTGTGTGTGTGTGTGTGTGTGTGTGAGTGTGTGCGTGCTGTTGTAACCATTAATCTCCCGTTCAGTTCAACCTTATAAGCGGAGATACATACTTGATATTACTATAATTAAATAACTTGCAATTAATTATTTGCAACGTTCAAGCTTTTCACAAGTGGTGGAGAAAAATAAAAAAATATGTAACTTAGTGAATTTCCAAAAAAGTAATCACTAATCTACTTTTTCAAGTAGTAATAAGTAATCGATTAAAGTTAATTTTTACAAGTAACTATGCCATCACTGCTTACCAGTGTCTTGAGCTTGTGCCAAGATCTGCACATTCTTCCCACATGAAAAACAGAAAACTTGAATTGTTCCTAGATTTTGTCCACAGAAACAGCAAAACATGGCCACCTAAAAAAGGTAAATGGTATGCACATAGGTATAGTTGAAACCAGATATGTACATACACCACAAAAAAAAGAAAAAGTTACAAACATCTCTATCCCTCTTGTGACAGATAGGTGATAAATCGAATTCACTATCTATCTATCTATCTATCTATCTATCTATCTATCTATCTATCTATCTATCTATCTATCTATCTATCTATCTATACGAGTGTGTATCTTGCGGTATGATTAGCATAATTGCTTTGCTAATTCGGGCAAGCATCTACAAGACCGAGCCCAGAACGGTATGACTGACACAAAGTCTATCACGCTACCCATGAATTATTCTGTTATTCT
>CAEFZX010031047.1:0-38831 GCA_903066825.1 Alfaro cultratus | reverse complement strand
GTCACCTGAAATGGTTTTCACTTCACAGGTGTGACCTGTCAGGTTTTTCTACAATCTAATCTACAATTTTCATAGTCATGAAAATAAAGAAAACCATTTGAATGACCAGGTGTCTCCAAACTTTTGGTCTGTACTGTATTTAGAGCTCCAAAGTCTTTTTGATATCATAGACCATCTGATGTTGTTTTGCTAGGTTCACAAAGCTAGTTAATTTTGTCCCGCCTATATTTTTGCCTTGCAGCAAGAAGGGACCAGGTTTGAATCTGAGCCTGGGGTATTTCTGCATGGATACTGCATGTTCTATTTCTGAAGGCATTGTTTTTCACTGGTTACTGAAGCTTACTACCATGGTCCGAAACCATGACAAGGTTAATTGGTTTCTCCCTTAGGTATAAATGTATGCGTAGGTAGTTGTTTATGTCTGTCTGTATGTCACCCTGTAATGGACTGGTGACCTGTCCCGTAAGTACCCTGCCTCTCGCCCAATGACTACTTTAGAAATACAACCACACCCCCACCACCTTGCTAGGATAAACAGCTATAGACAATGGATTTATTGTTCTATTAAGCACCATGATAGATAGAAAAATACATATTCCCTATGTGGAGATTGGGGGAGTTATTACTACACTGCTATAGTTTAATTCTAACCTGACTGAAATCTTAATAAAAAAAACACTCCAACTTCCACATAGCAAATGTGCAATAAAAAGAATATACATTTGAAATGACGAGTGGTCTGCCCATCTTTGTCACTGATAACCATCTTGCTCTCTGGAGATTTGCATGAAGTCTTTTTCAGTCTCATCCCGCTGAGAGTACCCCTCCAGCAACAGCAGTCACTCCCATCTTACACTCTGCAGTATGTTTATGGACTTGTAATCAATTATTAAAAATGTATCAAAAAATACTTCAGCAAGTGGAGTACTGAGAGACACCAGTCAGCTGTTATGGGTGTGCAGAGTGCTTTATCTGTTTCTTTTTCTTTGGCATAAATGCAAAAATGAGTATATATTCATCCATCTATCTATCCATTGCTGGTGCTGTTAGTGGCTGAGTGATCAGGAACACCCTGGACAATTCATCAGGTCAATTCTATAGCAATACAGACTGAAAATCAAGCACTCACTTTGCTTAGTTTAGTACCACTAAGTTAATGCATGATCTTTTTTTTTTTCTTCTTTAGTTATTATCAAAGGAAGAAAAAAAAGCACATAGAAATCCGATGGATTACATCTAAAATATTCACATTTCACAGAGATGTCTCATGGTGCTGGATATTGCTTTGAACACACAACACCGTAGTTCTAAAGAGCTCAGAAAAAAAATAAAAATAACTGAAAATATATTGCTTCTATTTTGACCAGTGACAATCGAGCGATTTGTTACAGTATTTTGAAGTATTTGTGCCATAATTTACTATACAAGCCGTTACTTTTCTTTCACAAGCTTTGAACACTGCGATGTGGCTAAAATCCGGGTTTCAAAAGGCTGGACGGTTGCGTGATGAAGACAGCACAAGCTCGAGAGCGAGACGAAAGTGTTATTGAGAGCAACAACAAAAGAGAGTCTGAGCAAGTGCGTGAGGCCAGGGATGCCTGCAGGATATTTCTGCACGCACAGAAAACATCACCGTACCTGACCCACATGAACAGAACCACATGCCCAGTGCACATCATGCACAAAATTAACACAATGAACCTGACCCACACAAATACAGGTAACATGCCCACAATGCACAGCAACAGCCATGTCACACCGCGTTCCTGACCTACACAAATATGCCATGCCAGTGCCATGTGCATAGCACATAAAATCAGTGCATCAGATCCATACAAGGTCCAACATGCACAATATAATGTGTGTGGCTTATATTTAGGTGCACTCTAAGTATGGAAATATCTATAGCAACAGTTCACTGTGGAAAAGTTTATTTATTTATTTTTTTCAAAAGGATAAAGACAATTATGTTACTGTTGAGTGTGAAAACAATAACTTGCTGAAAAAGCAAAATTTGAATGTTGGCTGACCATTTAATAGGAAAATAACTGTGTCTAAATGGACAAAGACACAATTAGACTGTAAAGGAGGAATGCATTTAATGCCTAATCAAGATGCAGTGTCTTATGGAGGGAAACATACCTTCTATCCTTTTTAAATGTAGTATGGAAACACATGTTGGTACCTGATTGCACTTTTTTCATGTATTAATTAGTGACATTTAGTGTGATGGGTATTTGTGGTACCTGCTGTCATCTAGGCATAGAGGCCATGTCGCGACGTTGTACCGTGCAACAATGGTGCCAGCATGCTACCCTCATTACCAGCTCCCCAGCTCCCACACAAGCCATTTGGGTATGCCCTTCTCTTTTCTGCCTCTGCCTTTCCCTTGCTCTCTCCCCCCCTTCAGCAATGTAAGCAATCTGCTAAATATTTTATCACCTCTCTGTTAAATCGAGCAGAGACACTCCCAACAGCACCCTGCCACCTTCGCCACTGCAAAGCTTGCCTTGAGTGCATGTGTCATGTTCAAGTCAAGCACTTCAGAGTTGCTGATGGTAATGGGTTTGATTAAGGCTTTTTGTAATTGCTGTTGTGGGGTCTGACTGGGTGATTGATCCAATCGCATTGACTGTGTTTACTCTATATGATCTGCTCATGTAATCATTGATCATTTTAATGATCTCTTGCTTCCTTAAATCACTCATTAAATTCAAGGATAGGGCAATTATTAAAATGTTTTGAATCTCAATGGTGACATAATTTGATACACATTTCTGAACCCTAAGATAAGACCTAATTGATACAGCAAAATGATTTAAGGCTTTGGCCTCCGTTTAATATAGGCTATTCTTAGCACTTTTTACTGTGGGGGGCTTAATTTTTTTTAACCTATAAACTACCGTACTTCAGTATACATAGTTGAAAGTTTAATGCATGGTTCTCTGCTAAAGTGTTTACCAGTCCAGCTCTTGGATCCTCCCTTGTGTGTTCTAGATTTTTTTTTTCAGCTTCAATCACCAAGCAGATGATTTAGATCAGAGAATCAGCTTCTTTGAATCAGGGGTTTTATGCTGTCAGGGCACACCCAAAACAAGTTTTTTTTATTTATTTTTTTATTGTTTCTCATTCTTAAAACTTGTTTTTGGTTCCTGTGTTAACCTAAGAAGAATATTTTATGGCATTGCATGGCAGTTTGGAAGTGAATGAAATTCAGTTCAGTCTATTTGAATCGTCTTACTCCTGGTCAAGCCTCATCGCCATGGAGACAAAGTTTGCACTCTTTGAATGGGCCAGCCATGTTGAGATTACAGTTTTTCATTTTAAAGCTGTTTCCAGGCAGAGTTACATAACACAGTAAAGAAAATCTGCCAGCAGAAAAAAAAAAATAATAACATACATGGGAGTGTAAGTTTCATCCCCTCTGAAAAAAAAAATAAAATTGAGGCAGAAGAAATCAAAGCAACAAGATAGTTTTGCTAGGGGTATTAATCTAAACAGAGAGATGTTTTAAGGAGGAGGAGCAGAACCTAACAAGAAAACAATATATATTTTTTTTATGTTAGAGCAGTGTTTTAAGTACAGTATATGCAACTCAATGTCTGAGAGGGAAAATAAAAACATGTTTTGGATGAATAAAAAAGAAATGAGCATATTTATAAAGCAAAGAGAATTGGTGGTACTCCATAAATAACTTTACTGCACAAACTGGAAGCTGTCAGGCAAATATGGTGCTGTTCCCTTGATCCTTACAATATTTTTTAAACCTCTTTAAAATAATACTCTGATTAACTGTATTAAATGGTGCACTGAGACCTAACAATACAAGTATGGACAGAAGTGCCTTTTTGGGTCCATGAGAGCACAATTGGTGCCATTAACAAGTTCTGTCCCTTTGAAGTGATGAGTTCAAAAGCTTCACTGAAAGACTTCAAACAAGATATTGAAGTCTAAACACTCAGACAATTGATTAGCAACTTCTCTCAATAATTTTAGATGAGAAAGTTGAATTAGATAAAGGTCTGCAATTGGTTAGGATGGAGTGAGAGCCAGGGTTTCATTCCCATCACCTGTTAGACCTCCAAAAAACAAAGACGATTTTTACTGCCACTGATTTTTCTTTTTTTTTATAAATGTGAACCATATATATTC
Source organism: Alfaro cultratus (assembly GCA_903066825.1). Lineage (NCBI taxonomy): Eukaryota > Metazoa > Chordata > Actinopteri > Cyprinodontiformes > Poeciliidae > Alfaro > Alfaro cultratus. The sequence continues at coordinate 34,679 of CAEFZX010031047.1, read as the reverse complement.
TGTACTATCTAATCTCACAGTTTTCCATAAATTTTCTGTCAGCCCACCACTGTATGCTTTGATAGTCCATCCATTCAATGCTATATCTATGATTATGGGTTTATATAGTTGGGTATTTACATAATCCCTCATCCGAGCAGTACTATAGACCCACAAAGCAATATGAATCCTCACTTGTGTATTTTTTTCTCACTGTTAGACTCCAGTGGGCTTTTGACGTGTGAGTGCATTAATATTACAAATATTCAAATAACTTTATTTAACATTCTGCAGGATGACAGAGGCAGTAGGAGATTCACAGCCCATTGAACAAGTGTGCATCCCTGGACTAAGTGCCGATTCATCACGAATGCCTTACTCCTGTCTAATGACTGCAATCATGTGGCACACACACGCAAATACACAAAAAAAAAAAAAAAAGAAAAAATCATGTTACTTTCTCTGTGTCTGTATTTCTACAACATTTTAACCCTAGCATAAAACCATATAAATCTTTAAATACACTCCTATTTGGTTCATGCTCATGAACATCTATCAGTTGTTGTTGTTTTTTTTTTCTTCTCCACTTAAAACAAATTCAACAGAAAAAAGATAATGCTTTTAAATCCAAAAAACACAAGCAAACATTAAATCCCCACAGCAGACTTTCATTTATTTTTGCTCTAAAGTTTGTCTGTAACTTTTTTTCTTTTGCAATTTCTCCTCCAATTAGGTTTTTATTACTTCTTTGTACATCTCATCAGAGTGCAAAGGATCTGACAGGGCAGGACCCTCAAAACCCCCACAACCTATTAGAGCTAATTCCAGCCCATTTAGCCATGTCTACTTCTGTTTCACTGAGTTTGCTTCATTTGCAGAGAGGCATCCATGTGTACTCTGCATTACACAACAAAACACACACACACTACCATCCACTAAGTCACCTTGAAGCCCAATTAAGTAAGCATCTGACTCTTCCTGTTCCTATTAGTCTTACGCAGTCAGGACCAGTGTGATGGGGACAAAATGGAGCAGTAAAAGCAAGAGACAGGGAAAGGCTAGACGAAAAGAAAAGGGTGAAAGACTTCTTGTTTCCATGGTTCTCAATAGGGTGAATTGGGAAGTGGGGGTGGAGAGCAGTGGTGAAAGAGCATGACCCAAACAAAAACTCTTTGAATTCAAGGCCTAGAGAGTGTTTATAATGACCCCAAACATAGATGCACTGCTCTCACTGCACTGACAGTCTCTAATGATCCAAAGGGAATCAAGAGATTTTGTTCACACATAAAAGACATACCTTCCACAAACAGGACTGTTCTTATCCCCCAAGGAGGGGCACATAGTCCTACTCCTATTATTCTTTCCTCTCCTAGTATTTCTTTTCAATTTATGTCTTGTTCACAGACCTTTAGCCGCTTTCAGGCTGTGTATTTTTACCAAGCCTCCTCTTGTCATCTCTCACTTTGCCTTCTCTTCAGTCGCAGCACTTTTATTTATTTTTTTTCTAAGAGATGCCACTTTGACCTGACATCTCCTCCAGTCTATTTAGCCAAACCCCTGTCTTTTCTCTTTACTTGCTTAAGACTTGCTTAAGACTTGCTTAAGTCTACAATGTTAGACTCTTCTCTCTCGTTCCCACTCCAGGGTGGGCTCTGGGGTTTTAAGGTCGGTCAGAATCAGGACAGTGCACAGCGAGACAAAGGACTCCAAACATTCACCAGATGGCTGGAGCCCTGCATAAATTGCCTACGTGAACCTTTGCTAGAACAAAACAAAAGCCTTTCATTGCGAGGGGTTCCCTTTCATCCCCTTACACCAGCCTTGACTCCTATTTATTGCATTGCTCACTTGATGCTTTTAAATTAAGATTGCACATATTTAAAACACATAAAACACATTACAACTAAAATTATTTTAAAAAGTTTAAAACTGTAACAAAAGTTACTTCTAAAGTAAAATTTCAAATTGGATAGATCTCCTAGTATTTCTTTACATTTCACCCTTTCCTTGTTCTTGTCTCTCCTTTCTTTGGAATACATTTCAGCAGGTTGTAATGAGGAGAGATGGTAAACCTCTTACCAGATTTTTATCTTCATGTAGGAAGTACAAACATACTCTTTATTTTTTTTTTTTGCTCCTTTCTGTTGACTCACTTTCTCATCAATGTCCTGTTAATAAAACAGCCATGTCTAGAAAGATACATTTCCATTCTAGAGAAAGCTCCTATCCCTTCATGGACGGTTTGGTATAATAAATATAAGTTAGTCAAGGTTAACCTGTGGTACATGTGGATAGTGAGCTAATGAGAATTGAATTGTAATTACGCTTGTCCCAAAATGCGCCTGCTACTGACACCTGCAGATGCAACTAGACAACAAAACAGTTGAAAGCAACATGGAAGGGATCTGACTAAACAAATATCAACTTGAGTCTAAAATAGGTATTAAACATGTCAATGTTTATTATAGTTTCATATTTCTATGTGCTTTAAATTTATTCTAGCTGTTATAAGCTAATAAAAGTAATGCACATATACAAAGAAATCAAAATAATTAGTCCACAATTTACCTTAGTAGTATTGAATAATAATGTAGAAGTATTGAAAGTGTAAAGTAAATAATGGGAATGCATAAAAAGCAAAGAAACTGTGAATATTGTGTGGTACAGTTGGTAATAGCAACACCATTACTCTAATTTAAAATGTAAAATATACAAATATAATACTGTCTGCCGAAATCTGGATATGGTTTTGGTGGAAGAAAAAAGGAAAACCTGCTGCACTTATGACTTTTTTTAAACAAGATTAGGGCTGCCCGGTGGCGCAGTTGGTAGCACTGTTGCCTTGCAGCATGAAGGTCCTGGGTCTTTCTGCACAGATTTTCCATGTTCTCCCTGTGCATGTGTGGGTTCTCTCCAGATACTCCGGCTTCCTCCCACAGTCCAAAAACATGACTGTTAGGTTAATTCAGTGTTTCTCAATTCCGGTCCTCACGCCCCCCTGCCCTGCACGTTTTAGGTGTTTCCCTTCTGCTACACACCTGGATTGAATCTGTGGGTGATTACAGCCTTCTGCAGTACTTGATGGTCATGCAATCATTTGAATCAGCTGTTCTGGAGTACAGGCACATCTAAAACATGCAGAGCAGGGGGGCCTGAGGACTGGAATTGAGAATTGCTGTGTTAATTGGTCTCTTTAAATTCTCCCTAGGTGTGTGTGAGTGTGTGCGAGGTTGTTTGTCCTGTCTGTCTCTGTGTTGCCCTGCAACAGACTGGCGACCTGTCCAGGGTGTTCCCCGCCTCTCGCTCGAAACGTTAGCTGGAGCACCCCTCCCGACCCCACTAGGGACAAGGGTGCTAGAAAATGGATGGATGAATTAGGGATTTCCCAAAAGGTAGCATTGATTCTCTTTTCCAAATATCTATTTGTTTTTGCAAATGAGATTATTTTCTTCCTTACATGTTTTTTATTCTTTTTTAAAATGCAGAATCCAAATTATATGACAGTGGGATATTCAAATAGATCACATGCAGAACTCAAAATATAGAACTGAGAATAATTAACTCTTTTGCACCACTTGTCCAAGATAGACTATTTCTGAAGTGGAGTTGTGTTGCACTAGCTGTGGTAGTTTGATAAGTGAAGGTAGACTGTCAAGGATAACTACATTAAAACAGAGCTGTATCATAAAAGAAAATGTATTAATGGTGCAGGTTGGAAAAACAATCTTTTAGATTAGAGAACTTGACAGACAAGCACTGTGCATTTTCATTGTTGTCTGTCAATGAAATGCACAGTCTTTGGGTCCAAAATTGTCTTTGGGGCATTTTTTTTTTTTCTTTTAATGTAAGCCAGCTTTTAACCAAAGGTTCAGTCTTGCAGTTTTGTGTAGTGTGTATCATTGTTTGATATCAGAGCAGCATCTAAGCTCTCTAAGTATCTTAATTTTCTTCTGTGGCAAGTCTGTTGTTACCATGTGCATGTGTATCTTCACCCACACATAGTTCCCATCACCTCTGGCTAAACTTTGCATGTCCAATTTCATAACCTAATCATGTTTGCTATAATCCTTGCACACTTGAAGCAAACCACATTAGAGTTCCCCAGTAAATGCTCCCTAAGTGTCCCTGATTAAACTTATGTGAAAAATGAAGTCTGTGTAATTTATGTTATGACACCAGGCATTATCCTAAACCATCTCAGCTCCCTATAACCGGAAGGTCATATCAAACACGTCCCCACAGCCTCCACAATATGCAATTACCCAGCAATTAGACACCTCCCATAATCTGCATTTCACTATGTCATTGTCTGTGTGTAATTACATGTTTTCATTGATGGTTAACTCAGTCTGTATTTTTCAGCATTGAGTCATGTGGTTTTGCAGAAACCAGAAGAAAAGTCTTATTTAAGACAAAGACTCTCTGAAGTCTAAGGGAAAGGTTATTGATCATCATCTACTGTCTGAGAAAAACCTTACTACTGTCATTTTCACTCAGAGCTTCTGCTATAATGCTACAAAATAGACACCATCATTATACCACTGTTGCTCACCTTGCTTGGTGGTTACAAAGGCAGCACAATAGTATAGTGATGGTGGCTTTCATGTAGCATGCCAGTAGAATTAGATAACTAAGAACAGTCTTGTACATGCATACAGAACTCAATTGTTCATACTGATTTGGCTCAATGGTTCCTAGAAAATAAGTATAATGTCACAGGCAGTGGTTAACTGCCTGATTTTAGCAGGCAGTTACCCACTGCCTGCTAAAATCACTCTTTCTTAGAGACTGTTTTGGCTCTCGGCAGGTATTCTTAGGACATTGTGACAGTAGTTAGATGACTGTGAAACCCACTCACATAAACGTGAATAAATATAGATACATTCTTTTTCTTTACCTCTACTGCTTAGGTAAAGAAACAAATGTGTACATGTTGATATCATGGTTATCTGCTTCTATACAATAACAAATTGAATCTGTCAAACAAATAAGAATTATGTTGTTTTTTTTGTTTGTTTTTATCCATTTCACAAGCTCTTTTTTTTGCTACAGAGATTCCCCATTCATTAGGCTTCCCCCGTTTCTCTATGAGATCAACTGCTATTGTTTTTATATAAAAAAGTCTCAATGTCTTATTAGTAGATGAAGTACTGAGCCCATTCATATCTTTTTCAGCCATTTATATGTACAAGACTTATAAATGCTGAGACTGAACCATCTTTTCTGACCAAGCTCTGATGTAGTAAAAATATAACACAACAATGATCACAAATTTCTTCTTTATCATGTAGAAAAGATACATGCTCCATAATAATATGCAATACAAAGAAGATAAAAAAAATATGTATATGGCCATTTTTTCTTAACTTCTTCAGTGATGTAAAAACAATATAGTTCCCTAGGCAAAAGCACTACCTACACATTTTTTAAAGATAAATCTTTTAATATTTTGACCTCTTAAGTGATTTTTCAGAAGTTTATGCATAATGCTTACACATACAAAGTGTCTGGAAAAAATTGTGATTTATCTTAGCTCTGGTCAAGCATAAGTACAGCACTAGCCCACTTTGGACTTTGTTACTCTTTTGAGAGAGAATGATATCTGATTAGTCTGGCTATAGCTGACAAACAAATGGATTTGCTGTGTCTGGAATGTTCTCCTGGGGAGCTGGAAGGGCTGAGATAGAAAGACACTGCTTTGTGTTGGAGCCAGTACGAAGCATAATAAGACCCTTTGGGGAATGATCGCAAAGAGAGATAGGAACAAAAAAAAGCACACATTCTTGTACAATTCCTCAGTTTCTCAATTTCTTTCATTTCCTCTCTATCTATCCATATTTCTCACTGACTTCCTTAACTTTTTTTTACGACTTAAAATGGTTGACCCATCATTTGGTTGTTTGACTTTTAGGTCCATTGTGTATTTTCACTAACACAAAGTTTATTGCATTTGCAAATACTCTTGAGACTCCCATAAACAGAACTTGCACAAGTACACCAATGCAGGTGCACTTACACTTTTACCTTTGTGTGTAAGATTCACAAGCTTTCCGTCATGAATGGGCCAGTAAATCCTATTTCTTTCTGCCTTTGTTTCGAGTTCTATCTAATCTTTTTGCCTCTTTAATTCCCTATTTTCCACTGTTCTATTCTCCAGTGTTGTGCTAGGAGAGCAGTCACAGAGGGAGTGTGACAATAGAGGTATTAACCAAATGCATACTAAGCTTGCCTGTGTGGCAAAGTCACTGTGAGGCCTTAACACTCCCTAATGCCCTGTAAATAGGACTCCTGCTCCCCAAGAAATTCCTTAAGAAGCACTCAGACTGAGGGGTGTTCTTCCTGACTCTTGTGACCTGGGTCCTCATCGGTTGTCATTATGCGCACTAGATTTTCATAAGCGCTTAATCTGAATTGGACGCCCCTTCATTTTAGAAATTGTTTAAGAGCATGAAACTTGGCCAGTCAAAAGGCCCTGTCTTGAGGCAAAAGGTGCAGACTCTTCTAAACTCCAGTCTCTTCCTTTACTTTCTTGCATACATAATCCCCATTAGAATCAGATTATTGCTGAATGGAAAAGAAGACTGTTGGGATGTTGAAAAGATGCCCTGCATAAGACTGCTCCCAGAGGAATACAAATGTGACAGATGTGGATGAATTTAAATCTGATTAAAAATAATAATAATTTTAAAAAATAGGCAAGAAGTTCCCTTGAGACAAAGAAACACTGATCCAGCTTTTACACTTCAACTTTAATTTATTCCAGTTCATAAGTCAGGTTATAAAGATGGTTTACATTTCAATATTTTTAATGGTGATGGTATGGAAATAATAGTTTTTCTTTGTTAAGTAAACTACACCTTTTTGATCAGTGTTATTCCCCCTCATACAAAAGACTGAAACAAAAAGTATTTCTGTGTGAATTTTTGGACATGTAAGCATTCTACCAATACATATGGAAATAATATTTACAGCTTGTCTGTGTAGGTCAATACATTTACATGGCTATCAAATATGAGACCCATTTTGAGACTGGATGTTGTGAAAATAATATTGTCTGCTTGGTTTAGACATGTATCTCTCAGGCCCGTTCTTTTTCTTCCTTACTTAGTATATGTTTCTCTTTATGTAGTTTTTTTTTTTCATGTGCTCGCTGCCCCAGAACACCTTAATCCAGTGTGAAAGCAATTGGCTCTCTCAGATCTAATCAATAGAGGGCTAGGGCACTGAGCCAGGGGGAACATCTCTGGCCCCTGCTCAGCTACAATCAATTTAGAACCATCGATTCAGTGATTGAAATACAAAGAGCAGACGCACTGAACCGTACAGGTGCTTTGGTGTTTGGGTGCACCAACATGTTATATATCTCCCATTGTGAAATTTCTGTGTATTTATGTCTGTTTGCTTGCATGACTGCCTGAGACTACACAATATGTACGCAAGGGTGTGTATTTTCATACGGGTGTGTATGGATAGTATGATTTATTTTCAAGCCATCTGTAGTAAAGTGGGAATGGCATTTAATCTAGCACCTCTGAGAAGGAGCCAAAAAAAAAAAAAAAAAAAATCACTCCTAATCCAATATGTCCTGCCCATGGAAGCTGTTTTAAAGGTGTGTGTGCACGCGTGTGTGTGTGTTATGATGAACAGTGCATTCATTTGTCTTCAAACCTTTCCTGTTTTTTTTTGTTTTTTGTTGTTGTTTTGTTTGTACGTGTCATGCACATTAATTTTACTAAACAAATGGGTGGACACTTGTGGAGAGGTCTTTCATGAAACTACACTTATTAAAAAAATCTAAAGTGAATAGAGAGGTGTGTTCATGGACAATGACTCATAATCTTACATGTAATTTTTATATGTGAGACCTACATATAAGATGGCAGTTCACTATCCATTTGTGTCACATTTAGCAGTCTACAAACATTAATGCATTTAATAAATATACTTTTGCACCAGTGGGTTTAATTAATAATTGATTATTTATCCTTTTTTGTCAAATATAAAAAATCCAGATCTTTTCTTTAATTTTGTTTTATCCCAGCACAGCATCAGCAAATTACACACTTAGCATTTCTGAAACTGCAGAAATAACTGTAGTATAATTACAGTTAAGTAATTTTCAAACATTTGTGATAGTTTACCAGGACAGTTTATGGGAAAACTCCTCAACTTTTTATAAGTTAAACTCTGTGATGGTAAAGGTAAAGGTAGGTAAAGATATTTTTATTTATATAGCACATTTTCAGCAACAAGGCAATACAAAGTGCTTTACAGGACTTAAAAGGAAATACAAACAAAATAGCAAACCAAAAGAAAGAGCAAAAAAAGAAAAATCTAAAAATGTTGATCCTATAATATATACTCATATTCAGGGTTGGTAGATAAGTATAAGTAAGTAAAACATGTTAGAAACCCACATCTTTTTTCCACACAGTATGATGAAAGTGGAATTTCTGAGTAAGGTTTGTTAAGACATGAAATATTATCATAACTAATGCATAGCACTTAACTTGTTAATATTTTTAAACATAAAATATTTACATTCACGATTGATCAACAACTGTAAGGTGCAACAGTATTTTGATAATACAAGTCTATTAAGATACATTGTGAATTGGACAAATTAGTTGGATTTTGTGTGTTGAAAGTTATGAGATTTATTATTTTTTAATCCTAAAAACATCAACAAAAGGTCTTCATAGTCTAGTGGTTAAATATATTTAGGATAAAAATGATCATCAGGCACTGGAGTTAGCAGATCAGACTTATATTGGTATTCATGTCATATTTTTCATAAATCTATACACCTGCTTCTTTTTAAAGTCTAGTTCTGTTCTTTCATCAGCTGCTCCCCATGGCTGTCTGTCATCCACTCTCATCCTGTTGAATGGCTTTCTATCTCCATCAATCCAGGAATGCATAAGGGCACAGAGGTCCCAAAAGCACACACAAGCATGTATTAGGTACGCAACATGTGTGTGTCTGTTTCATACCTTTGGCATATTGACTATGTGATAAAGGTTAGCTCTGTCCAGATTTGGACAGGTGGTATGGGGCCGCAGTCTGTTATCACCCACACCATTACCGTGTGTTTGTCTGCATGTGTTTGTCTGGAGGGAGATACAGCTCACTGATAAGGTTTTGAAGAGGTCAGTCAGATGTAAATATGACATGGATATAGATGCGCGGTGGGTCTGGTCACCATAAGAGAATCTCACAGATGCAGAAGCATTGCGTGCCAGGAAATGGAGTCAGCCTCTACTCATTCACGCAATCCTAGAAAATATTTGTTTAAGACATCCATCTGTTTTTGCAGTGTAGGAATGACATCTCTATTCATGTCATTCACCCATTAAGATTTTCTGGTCTTGCCTGGTTATGTCAACAAAACTGTTGTTTTAGTATGCATGAAAGCACTCCCACTCTGGATCATGGATGGATCGGCCCACATTGGCTAATACAGATAGAAAAGTTGCTTTAAATACAGTTCATTAACCAGCATTTTTTATTCTCAGTTGCCTCTTGTTAGGCTTGAAGTGACAGCCCTCACAAAATATGCAATGAGAAATGGCTGAATCACAGACAGCACACATATTGTGGGAATCTGACACCAACAATTTGAGTGACAAGATGTACTCTCGGATGCATTCTCACTTTGTTTTGCTCCTGCTTTCCATCTCTTTGTGTTTGCCCTTCTCTATATTGCCCTCAGTCCACTTACTTTAAACACCCACACTTCCCATATAATTTGCGCTTTTTTTTTCTTTGATGGAGAACATTTTATCATTACTCACCATTAGGCATAAAAGCAACAACCAGTGCAGGTAGAAGAATATGTCTTTTTTTTTAATGGTTGTGATGTATTTGTGTTTTTGTTATGGTAATTTAAGTCCGCATTCTCAAAAATCTTTTTTATTCCAATCTATTAGCAAGATTTAAAAAAGAAGAAAGTCGGTCAACATGTCCAATAATTTTTTTGTTTTTCAGCACACAATGTTAAAATATATTGGTGAAGTTCAACTGTCCAACGTATTTTCACAAACACAGCATAACAACCACAAACTTGAATGTATTGTATTGGGATTTAATCTTATAGACCATCACCAAGTTGTTCATGTGGTGAAGGTCAAAGTGGAGAAATTAATTTTCTTGGGATCTTGTTCACAAATGATGGAAAAATGGAGCAGGAGATCAACAGGTGGATCGCCAGCGTCTGCAGTGAAGAGGGCGCTGTCCCGGTCTGTCATGGTGAAGAGAGAGCTGAGTCAAAAAGCAAAGCTCTCAATTTACCGGTCAATCTACATTTCTACCCTCATCTATGGTCATGAGCTTTGGGTCAAAAGAATGAGGTCACAGCTACAACCAGCCTAAATTAGTTTTCTCCATAGGGAGATCTGGCAATATACATAAGAATGCATATTCAGATTAAATACATGATAGCATATCATGGTTACATGAAAATAGCAAACTGCCAAGTGGATATATTTTAGTGATATTACCTTTAACTTACCACCTTCTCACATTTATTAGCAAACTCCATGTTGGGGGGAAAAGTTAACATTTAAATACTTTATTCTTTAATTTATTCCATTATTTAAATAGTTTCAAAAGTGCTTCAAGCCATAATTGTTATTATGTTAAATGTTAAAATGGCATGCTGAAAGGAACAGAACAGTAACAAATTAATTTTCATTTGTTCTGAGTATACCAGCAGATACAAGCTGTGCAGCAATCACTTGAGAGCCTGGTTTTGAATTGCAAAAAAGGACAAAATTGAGTCTAACAGACATGTTGGACAAATATCTTTTTTTATTTTCTTAATTAGCTCTCTGGGATCAGTATCAACCCAGTGGGCCAGCCTTGTTGGCTCATAACAGATTTTTGTCTATCCAAAAGAACACACAAAACTGGTCAGATTAAAATTATAAGACAGGTGACTTTGTTGAAAATCTGAGCCTTATTATTTAATTGCAAAAACAAAATCAAAATTACATCCACACTAATTAGTATGACAAGATCATTAAAATAGTTATTATTTAGCTCTTACTTAAAGACATTAAATTGTAATAGTACAGTATTATATTTATTTCAATAGAATTGTAATAATTAAGTTCTCTTCCAGCTTTCGTTTTGATTGTGTTTTTTTTTTAATCCTAATTAAATGTTTTTGCCATGCACATGTTCTTTTCAACTGTATTTGTTGTACAATTTTTAAAATTTCTTTCTGAATCATTATTCATAAAATAATGTTGTTTATCACACCAAAAGACATCAAAATGTATCAATCAAACAGGTTCATGTTTCCAGTTCTCGATTATTTTGGTCACCATCCATCCACCATCCATCCGCTTATCACTGATGGTGAAAGTATTGGTTGCAATACTTTAAAAATAAATATAAATGTTTTGATGGTTAGTTAAAGCTGATTAAATTTAAAAAGACAGTATGATACAGGATGATATTTCTTTTAACCATTGTCTATCAGGGCTGATGAGGACCCATATGAATTTTTCCTTCACGCATATTACAATAAGAAAAGTGAAATAGATCACCACTGCTCACCATTTAACTGTGAGCATTGGCGGGGACTCAACATTTTTGTTGATCTAATGACATTTTTCTAAAGTGAAATATGCAAGATTATTTTCTCTGTACCACTGTATCTCTGGATACAGTGCTATCCAACAAATATGGATAGCACTATAATTATCTAGAATTAGTTATTTGTTTGTTACTTCAGTCAGAAGACTTTACAGTTGAAACACAAGCTCTGAAAACTAAAAATGTTGTTGAGGAAAGCAATGGCCAAAGCACCAAAAAAGCGAGAGTCAGCATCTTCAGTTAACTACTATAGATTAATTGATCTAGCCATAAAGTAAATGAGGTAGATCCATTTAAAGAGGGGGACAAGTGCTAAGACAGAGAAAGCTAATGGTCTTTCCCAAATTCAAATGATAGTAAAGAAAAAGCTACTGCTTTTTGCAACATAGGCTTTATTCGCTGCAGTTGAAAAAAAACAACAAAAAAAAAAAACATTAACCACAGAGAATGACATGACATAGGAACAAATTCATGCTCACCAAAAAATAATTGGATGTTTTTCTAAATAAAAAGTTGTTTTTTTTTCCTGCTTCAGCTTCAGTTGACTTAAACAGTGAAGATGTAGTGATTAAATCAAATCGGCAATTGTTGTGTGAATAAATAGAATAAAATCTGTCTTGATAACACTGACTGATTTCACCATTCATCAAGCCTTCCTTGCCCCTTTTTGCTCTGTTAGTTGGTGGTGGGCAATGAGCCTGGCAGCCCCCTGTTAGGTTCTGATTACAGTGTAGATTGTAGTGCAAGCACATGTTACTGCCTGCTGAGAGCCGATATGTTTTGAAGGGCGGTTTTCTCTACTACCTTGCCAGCCAGGGATAGATTGGCACAGTGGAAGCTCCTAGAATACAAATACCTCATCATCTTCACTGTCTCTCCATGTCCTGCTCTGGCCTCTATTCTGTCTGAATTATATACTCAGTACTTTTGCTTATAAATTCATAAACACATCTGAGCCAGTGTGCCAATGAAATACTTAGATGTGAAGAGTCAGTGCGGAGCTAAAATATTCTATAGCTCTCTTGATCGGTATTATGCTCAATTTATGCAGACACATGCACATGCATACATATACTTGAAGACACACAGCTCATAAAGGCGCTATCAATAAGCCCATTTTCCCAGTCGGCTGGTCTGTCATTGGCCGGCTGTTCAAAGGAAAAGTGTGGGCCAAAAAAAAAAAAATGGCTGTGAGGTTACCATAGTAACTGCCTGCCCAGGGGTGTGGGCTGTCTGCTAAATTGTTTGCTGGTTTGTTAAGGCTCACACACTCTAATTTGAAGAGAATGTGTCTTATTTAACCAGTCACTTAACAGTCACAGGCTCTGTTGTTACCAGTTAAATAGCTATATATATTTGTACAATTTTATCTCAGTATGTACTACAACTTGAAATAACTCTGAAAAAGAGGCCATTTTTTGCTGGCGGGAGGATTTCTACCTTTTGTTTTCAGCTCTTCTCTGCTGCACCGCCCTCTGTTGAAACTGGTCAGACATACTTTTATTTTTCCTGACATGTTGATAATAACATGGCACTGTACAGATAAACTATTGCCTTCCAATACTCTTAAGATTTTAATGTCCTAAACAAAAGTCAAGGCTGAAGTCAACAGCCTATACATGTTGAGTTCCTAGTCTTAAGGGCCTTTTTCACCAAATTGAGTCCAGTTCTAAGTTGGTGCTAGTGCTTACTAAGCATCAATTTGATGTGTTTACATCAAGTGAAAACAAAGAACCATTTTCACCAGAAGCTTAGGACAGCCTCATGTGGAACAGCAACCACTAAAACAAGGTTGTAAGCACCTTGTTTAAAACTCCAGAGTTTAGCTTAGTTTTTATTGGTCTGCATAAAAATATTTAAAACACCACTTGTCAATGAGAGGACATTTTGGATTGGTGTCAGAATAACTGTTGGCTGTCTCTTATTGTCTGACAGTTTATTTTTAAATCAACCACAGAGCATATGTATGTAAATATACTCACAGCTGATTATTTTTCACCTAATCCATAAACATTATTTCCAACTCCATTCTATTACCAGGTGTTGTTTATAAATCTTGCTCTAAATATTGTGTTTATCTCCAATTTCCAGCACTGCTGGTGTGGATGAAGGATTAGCTGAGCAGTATTGTGTGGCATTTACAGAGACCGCTGGTTGCTTAAAAATTAAGGGGAGGGTATTATGGCATCTATTTGCAGGTATAATGGGGTAAGTATTTTTTCTCCTGTGGCAAAATTGTCTCTGTGCACTAGATAAATAAGACGTTGCTTTGGCTTGGATGGTAGAAAACCAAACCACCTCATTTACAGAACTTTTCAAGAACTCTTTCTAGCACCAGCCCTGGTTAAGAACTTGGGACTTTTTTGGTAGAAAATTGTATCATTAGATAACATTTCCATATTTCCAAGTGGGGTCAACTATTGTTCCTGGATGTTTTTGCAGCATCAGACATAGCTGTATCAGCTAGTTCGGAGCAAGGAAGAATAAAGGAGAAGGTGTACCAAACGTGTGCACGAGTGTGCGGCTATGCGTGTGGGTGGGTGGTTGTAGGTGTAAGAGTGTCTTATCTTAGAAGAGTAGCTTTGACAGGGTCAGAATGGACGGATGATTAATGATCAGGGGGAGTGTAATGTGGGTGGAACTTCTATGGTGTTGCCACTCTTAACAAAACCACAAGAGCACAAGAGACTCTGCTCTGTTTTGACCAATCCTTTATTCTTTAGAACACCACTCTGGTCTTCTTATATGCCTTACAGTTTCTCTGTTGAGATTGGAATGTGCTGACAGGGCATCGTGGAACCTGACAATGACCAGCTTTGCTGAGCGATGTCACTACAAACTCTGAATTCCTTCTAAAACAAAAAAATCTGCCTTTTTTGTAAGCCATTAAGCAATGGAGTCCCAAGCTTTTCACTGAGATATTTGATCTTCATTGACCTGAGATGGCAATGTATGAGATACATGCAAAACCATTCTAAATTCAGTTTCTCTAAATGAATAAATCATAAACCTTAAAGGCATTTTACCCCGACCTTCGGGATCCTGCAGGCATTCTCAAGGTCCTGACAAGTTTTTATTTTAACATATGCCTCAGTCTCAAATAATTGTATTGTTCTTTTCAATGACCTTGTGGAGAAATACAATACGTGCGTTTAAAAAAGCAGCTCATTATGTGGATTGCGCAAGGAAAATGAACAATGAGAAGCTGGGCAGAATACTAATGGTCTGCAGGTCTGATTGCCTTTTGGTTTTAGATGTCAAACAGCATGTTCAGTTCTTTACTTCATTCTAAATTTTTAGATTTACCTAAAAAAAAAAAAAAAATACCAGAATGTTTTTAGCTGGAAGTCCCACCAGACGCAGATGGAAGTGTGTTGTCTTTCTGAATGACTGATGAACAAAACTGTGAATTAAGGGTCAATTGGGGTCCCGACTCAGTCATAGTGCTGCCTGCTTGAGTGTTTGTCACTGAGTGGATGTATTCATGATTCGAAAGTCTCTCAAACACTGTGATCCAGATCTTGTTTGGATGACAACAGAGGTTAAGACTGTTCTTGGGGAGGTCAAGAGTTGTACTGCCACTGGCAATAACTAAAATTTCGTGCCCCTCTGTCAGTTACCTATAGCCCTCCCGAAATGAAACATTTGACAGAAATATGATATGTCAAACAGTACAGTTAAACAGTACAAAATGCTTAATTGATGTGTTTAACTTTAGTGGTAGCAGGTGATGTTTGATTGCAATAAAATTGTCCTATGTTACAAATTAGCATGTGAATTTGTGCATGAATGGGCGAATGGCTCCTCTGGACTTGATAAAGCTTTATACAAGCACAGGCCACTTACCATTTACTATTTACAAATATCCAAGCTACAACATAATGGGACATACTTTAGTACCTCTTCAAAGCATTTGCTGCAAATTTTAGATTGAATTTCTTGTTTGTTGCCAAAAAGTTATATTGGTTAAAAATCTCATAAATAACTGACAGTATGAGTCAACAGAAAAGTCTGGAGAGGACTTTGCAAGCTATAAATCTAAAATGTTTAGAATTTCTAAGCTCATATTTGGACTGACCTTTTGCAGTGACTTGCTTCCATCTTTCAATTTTATCTTGCACACAACAGGGGATGCTTGCTTGACATTCTGATAAAATTCGTAACCTACCAATTTTAATTAATCCCACATCTTAAACTGTGACTTCAAAACATGTGCACTTCACATGGCACAGTGGTAGAGTCCCTACATGTACTCGATGCATTACCTGAGGTGTGTATTGTATTGTAAACACAGTGAAGATATTGATCATTTGTACTCCAGAGCTTGCAGATCATTTATTTTAAAGGCTAAATGCAGTGATGAGTCAGTGCCATAATGCACTACTTTGTAAAAACGGAACTTTCAAATCATTATTTTATATTCTGATATTTAATGGCGCAATATGGATGCATTAAACTCATTGATACATTTCGCGCCACTCAGTGGATATGAGGCAAATGACGTCAGCCCTCTGATTTCTGTAGTTCCAAATTTAGAACTAGATTATGTCAATATTGGTTTTACTGGCTGTATTTTATGCCATATTAGGAAAAGAGGGGTAAGCAAACATATTTACAGTTGTTCCATACTCTTTCCATAATAGATTTAATAGTGGTCACAGTTGCCGCTACTCTACATACTTGGACTAGTGATTAAAACCTATACCACAAACAGTTTATACAAATATACTTTATAAACATTTACCTTTTAATTAGATGTGTAAGTGCACAGCTTTTAATGTTTTATATGCTGGTGTGCAATGAAGATCTCCTGTCTGCCATGTCTTTTGGTCAGGCTTGCTTTGACATCATTGTGCGACTGCATGGGAACAAGTGGAGATTCACTGATGCTGTATCTCTGTCAGTTGTACAGTGTGCCAGACAGAAGGATAGATAGAGAGAAAGACAGCCAAACGAAGCAGATTCAAACCTGTCAATCAGGATCAAAGTAAGACTGGGAGGAAAGGTGGAGGAAAGATTAGTTCTGAAACATGTGAAGGCAGAGAAGAAGAATGAAATCCTGTTGGGGCAGCCTTAAAGGAATAAAAGTTTTGCTCCTACATGCATCCAGTTCAGTTGCAGGTTATCCTCCCATTGGGGAAACTAATTACTTGCTCAGCAAATGTTCAGTCCCCTGCTGTTCATAAAACCCATCTCATCTGATGATTGATGGATCTTTTTCCTTTGGCACAGAAACTCCTGGTCTCCTCTAATCTGAATGTGCACAAATCAAAGGAGAAGAATTTGGGCTTAGTTCCCAATTCAGTGAAGCATAGTGTAATGATACCCTTCCCAGTTCTGCCAACCTTTAAAATAAGATCATTTTAGGGGTTTGCAAACATGAATCACACTGTCTAACTTTCTCTCCTTGCCCATGCCTGTCTTGTTTCACATAGTAGCAGATCAGTAAGCAGATAATTAATGAGTTTAATGTTTAGATCCATGTACATATTTTGTTTCAATTAGAGAAGAAGCTTCAGCTCCAAGGTAAGATTTATAATCTACCCAAACATTAATCTTCTGCTGTCTCTAAAATGTTTGCACAAACATATGTGTGTGACTGCCTGTTTGCTTTTGCCTGGCTGTCACTTATCTCCCTTCCTGTTATGCTGATCACAGCGTTCCTACTTTCTGAAGGATAAGCCTTAAATTATCTCAGGTTCTGTTGAACACAAAGTAATCAAATGCTGGAAAATGTGACACACTCTCATTTAATGGGGGTCAACAGTGACTAAATTTGCTGCTCTGTAAATCACCATTCCTTGATGTCACTACTGTTGTAGTAGTGCTGTTGTTTTCTCTGGGTTTTAGGATGTGTATGTTTAGTCGAGTATGTGTACATGAGCATGAGAGTGTGTACATTCTTTTTCCTCATACGGAGTTTGTTTGAAGCTCATTTGCAGCACTGCTAGCTCAGAGAGCTGATTCAGCACAGGCTCTTCTGCCTTTCTCTTCACTTTTACCCATTTACGAGTGTCCAGGGAAGCTACAGTTTGAATGTAAACACACAACCGGAGGGCAGAACCTAATGTACACATTCTACTCACACTCCATTAAGCTCACAGTGAACAACTCATAGTGATCTGTTTCCACAAGAGCCAATTCAGCACATGTGAAGATTTCTTGGTGCATTCTGTGAGATAACCATCTGCATATGATAGTGGATCAGATATGATAATACATAAGTTTCCTCCACTGCCTGTGCTGGAAAGTAATTTTTGATCTGTGCTTTTATTGTCTTGTAACGGTGGATAGTGTCAGAACTTATTGCCCTATAAAATGTCCCTGCAGCTGGGTTGTGCTTCCACATATGGGAAGGGAGCTCTTTTACAGAGTCCCAGTATGCTTGTAGTACGAGGAGCCTTATCTTATCACATGTAAAATCCGGTAAAAGTCAACAGAGTTTGCAAACCTCCTCTCCCACATGAAACGGGAGCCCCACTTACACCTACAGACACAGTTTGCTTTTACATTGCCCTTACAAGCCCTGTCTAGACATAACATTTCTCTCCATAAGGGGGTTTGTTCCCTGATGTGGTTTTTATGACCATTGTAGTCAGGTCGTGCAATTTGGTTTGTATCTCTTTCATGTACTTTTCGATCTTGAGATATTCGCCCTTTCTATCTTAGTTTCACAAACCAGAAACTGTTTAAAAATCAATTTTATTTCTTCAAGCTATATGTTTGAAAAAGTCTCTGGAGGAAACACATGTCAAATGTATACACTGTACATAACAATAAGACATCTTATCTTTCTGTAGCTTTCAGATACAGACCTCTGAGATCAGATTTAATTTTTTTTAATCATAAGCATTGTGCGTACTGAGTAGTATTCTTACTATTATCTAAATGTGACAAAAGTTGTCCTTCAAGATAAAGTACAAGGGCCAGCACTTTTGCTACTGCTATTGCTGTTTTTTTTATTTTTATTTATTTATTTATTTTTTGCTATTGCTAATGTGGGTTAGAATGATAAAGATTTGTTTCTCCATCTCAGTGATTATTGTACAGTCTCCCTGGTGTTTGATTGTCTGGTAGCTGGATTTAACACTAATCAGTTACACTTGTTCCAATTGAAATTGGTAGTAGAGATTTTAGTGTTCCCTCAGTTTGTATGGGTTTTGGGAAAAACATCACAATGTTCCATCATATTGGAACAAACTACCGCAGGATGACAACAGAGTAAGCCTCACATTACTCTGTAATGTGAGTGAGCCTCACATTACCTGATTTTCCATGCTTTTTTTTGCTAGCGTTTTCTGTTTTTATTTGATCTTTCAGCAATGTATACCTACTGATTTTATTTTGGCTCTAACAATACTATCTCATAGGGAAATTGAGTTCCCAGGTTTCAATGAACTTTATCTGCTTAAATAAGGCTAACAAATGTAGTTGTATAACATTTTTTTAACAGTGTTGTGTGACTAGACAGTAAGTCACTCAGTTAGCCTCTGGTGTGCCTGTCTGGCACAGCAAATCACACTGAAAACATCCCTAGAGAGATAGCCTTTTCAGTTATGTTTGCATGCTATTTTTCTCTGTTTCAGCAGGATTTCTTTCTGTATCTCTATCAGTAAAAGCCAGGGAGGGTTTTTCAATAGTTTGAAAAAAAGATTCATAAGACCAGGTATCAGCCTTTATGAGTTAGACCAGAACCTTTAAGCTTAAACAGTCCATTATAACATTTAAATTAAGCAGAACAGATTTTAATTACATCATACAAAAGAACTGGATAATGAATTGAAAATATTCCCTCACATAAAATGTTTTTTCCCTCTATTTGACCCCTCAGTGCAGAGGAAATGGACCAGCTCCTTTTCATTGTGACCATTAAAACCTCTTCATATCAAGCTAAAAGGCTCTTACTCAGACAATGGAATCATTTTGTTTCAAGCAAATTCAGTACTTATTTATTAAGTCCTAGCTTTTAGTCCCTGAAACACTTACCACAGGGTAGTACCTTACTCTGTCCTTGTCTGTAAATCTTGAAACTTTTTTCTCTTGTTTTTCTTATCATGACTGTGTTCATATTTCTCTGACTAATTCTCCCTTTTACTGCCTAAGTGCTATAAAAAGGAATAAAAATTGTTTTTACACTGTATGAGCATACCCTACATCTACAGTCAAGCTGTTGCAATCAATCAGCCTTGTCCCATTAAATTTATAACCCTTCCCCCCTTAAGAGTGCAGCTACACCACAGCTTCCACCCCCAGCAGTAAGCTTGCTAAAATACCAGACATTTATCATAGTTATTATGGTCATTAAACCCTTCCACACTGCACAGAATCTCCTCAGCTTTGTATCCTTTTGAGGCGCAAGAGTAAATGGATTAGGTTATTGCCTTCACTTAGGGGCACCGATATCAGCCACAATAATCCTTGTCCTCCGCCACAGCCTTTAAAATGTAGGACTCTGACACCTCACTGCAACTCTGACAAATTGGTGCCACTGAGACTGCTGAAGTATTCTCACTCTTTGTGGTATTAAAGGTAATGTTATCACTCTAACTGAATGTTTGAAGTCTTGGTTAAACCGCAGAATGAATTTTTGCACCGCTGTGGCCAAGAATGTATGAACTCTATCCAAAATTTGACTGTTGCTTGGCTATGTATGTTCCCGTGTGGGAGTGCCACTGGAGGAACAAGGTGATAAAAACCAATTTCACTCTATGCATCAGTTTTTAAAATGTTCGTTAATATATTCAGAATGAAAAATGCTTGTGTGTATGGATGATTTCAGTTTTTAACATAACACATTTGGGTTATGGTTAGTAAAGCTAAAGAAATAGAGTATATGTCAAATACGCTTTGAAATCTTGCATAGTGAATCAAATCAGTTGTGATCTGGAGTTCTTAAATGTAGTAAACTAGGGCTTTTAAAGTGATTACTCATATAAGTTAGGTATTTTGTGAAATAAGTTCTTGCATAGCTTAGAGTAGAGATGCACTGATCAATGTTTTGTAGCCAATTTCTACAAATCTTTGACCAAATTTTGCTGATTCTCATATTCCTTTGAGATCTATAATCAGAAGTCTTGAATCAAAAAGCCTGAGTGGTCTGGAAGGTTGATACAAGTTGATGATGTATTTTGGTGCTAAGCCATTCAATCATTCATAAACTTTCCTGTTGTAAGGACTTTTGACCTGGGGCGTTGTGCTCTGATTTCCCAGTTTTAATGAGAATGCGAGCAGCAGTATTCTCAACCAGTTTTGGTTAACTGATTGACATTTTAGGCTGACTTATAAAGACAGTGTTGCAGTAATCAATGCAACTAAAGATGAACACATGGATGAGTTTCTCCAACTCTTACTGGGACATTAGTCATTTAATCCTAGAAATGTTCTTTTTGGTGATTAAAGGACAACTTTGTAATTGTCACTATATTTGTTTTAAGGTTTAGGCTTGAGTCCGTCACTAGACCCAGATTTTGGCCCTTATCAGTAGTTTCCAGCTGTAATAACTGAAGCTGACTCCTGATGATTACTCATTTGGTCTAAAGATCACTTCAGTTTTTTTCTGATCAGCTGGAGAGCATTATGGCACATCCACATACTGATTTGTTCTAAGCATCTGTTTAGTGCTTGGAAGGGTTTGTAGTCACCTGAGACATCATAACATAGAGCTGTGTATCATCTGAGTAGTTATGGTTGTTAACCTCTTTGTCAGATGTTCATTTAACATATTTTAATTTTAAATAGCTGCTTACAGATTTTGTGGATCCTCTTTCAATATTTCTGAAAACAAAATGCACTGATTATTTGTCTCACAGCAACAACCTCCATAGCAAAGAGCATTGTGGTCAGTGTGGTTCAGTAAGATTTGTGGGTAGTGCATTTACTAACATTTTAAAAGATTAGATTTTTGTTTTTCTTACTTGTTAAGCCTTATCCGGGTTTAAAGAGTCTCTTCTCTGCTGTGCACTTTGCCAGCAGAATAGAGACATTCCTGATTCTCCTGATTAAAATGTTATGTGGCTCCTCCACATTGCGAACCCCAGAAATTCACAGATAAATATGTGTGGGAAATTAGATCATTTAATAAAGCTAGTGGTAAAAAGGATGAATGGTGTCAAACACTGTAGTTCTCAACTTTCAAAATGAATCTTTTTCCATCCATTGTTTTCTCACTTTGTCTGCCTTGACTTAAATTCGTACTGCAACTTGAGCCAAAAAACTTGACTTAATTGGTTTCAGAATTAAATACAAGTTTTGTTTTTATGCATAGCCATAAATAATACATGTTGACAACATATGTGTATGAATGGATATTCATTAATATAGCTTGTAATTTGAGCACATGTAGTCTGTCTTGGTGAATAGCTTGTTCATGAATATCCTGCTGGATCTTTGAAGTTTGAATCCATAATTGCTCTGGTGTCCAGCAAAAATAGGCTCGGTTCTAACGGAGGCTAGTGCAAAGGTGCTGAGCACAAAGTTGTCACTCAGCAATCTAAATGCCCTCATTGACTATAATGGGTCCATATTTGTAGTGGAGTGCATTCCATGGTGGAGCGGAGTGGAGACACAAGCAGTGTAAAATGAGGGTAAATATTCTGATTTCCGTTTCTCAGCATAACATAAAAAACAAACAAACATAATAATGTAAAAACCTAATATTTACAGTAAAAAATATAACAATGTCCAACACAAAATACATACTAATTGTAAATCTAATTTTCAACACAAAACCTTCTACCTGTCAAATCTCTACTGCATAGTTCCTTAGATCACAGTGTTTATTAATGAGAAACTAAATAGATCCAACAGGAGTACATTTCAGCTTAGATTGTTATTAATGTCTTCTTTATTTGCCCCATATGGTTCCTTCTCTTAGTGTTTGGGTGATTAATTTCCCCCCCTCTTTGTTTTCTGACAATACGTTTTTTTTCTTGTCACAGCATGCCCACCAGGTACTTTCAAATCGACCCAGGGTCCAGGCCTTTGTCTGCAGTGCCCTCCCAACAGCCGATCCACAGCTGAGGCTGCCACTATCTGTGTTTGCCGCAATGGCTACTACCGTGGCGACGCTGATCAACCGGATGAACCCTGCACCAGTGAGTATGGCATACATGATGTTGCATGTTGCACTCATTCACTCTGACACACTGATATTGTATTAGGATAAGAACTTGATATACTTCTGTTTTGAAGGGTTAGGGTTGACAATAATATATATAGAAAACAAAACTGGCCAGCTACAATCTTACTATCGTCAAGCCTGCACATGCTCCTGCATTTAAATTAGTTTGTATCTAAGTCCCAAACCAGCTCTCCAGTATGGCTGTAATAATCACATAAGGGGAGGTTTGCATTGCTGACATCTCCATCACTGTGCCAATGAGCTTTTTCTGTTTCCCTGCAGTTGTGTTTTTTTTCCTCTCCCATTTTTTTTCTCTTGTTCTTTTTTGTTTGTCTGTTATCATCCCCTGAAGTCCTAATTACTCAGGCAGATGCTGTGAAGCTTCAACACTGTCCTGCCGTTATCCGCTGGAGATCCAATAAGGCCTTACACAGCATCGTTCTTATCTTAATATGATGTAAAAGCAATATGCTAAGCTTTCTTGCTGTCCCTGTTGACACAGAGTTACACAGGAGAAGACCTCCAAAAAGTTTGCTTACTTTCCTTTTTCATTTACTGACACTGGGGAGTATATAAATTGTTTTTTTCTCATTTGTAGAGCAGACCTTGAGGCATTAGCTGGTTGGTTATCTGTTAATTAATTCCTGATTTATTAACAAAGATTTGGCTAATTGGCTTCAAGAATGGGCTTAGGGTCATATTATTTTTCCAAAGGGTTGGGCAGATACATAGCCTTTACAGCTAGTAAGCATATTTTGTAATTACAGTTTTGCTTTGTATGTGTCCATAAATTTAACAATTGTCTTAAAGCTGCAGAGATATTACACTGCAGCATGACGGGATCTGTTGCCATCAACACCTTTTGGTTTTGGATGTTGCAGCGAGAAGATATTTATCCTTCATCTTGTGTTTTCTGTGCTCTCCAATGCACTGCACGCTTTTGTGGCAAATTTGCAAATGTTCTATCATCTATAGCATCTGGCTCTACCTCGAGGCCTTGCATTCTCCCTAAGCAATTTCCACAAGGGCTCCCCTCAGTCTATCTGGAACAGATCCCCATGGCCTAAGCAGCCTGTTACTTTTTTATTTTTATTTCAATCATTCAAACGTTATCCCCTCCCTTGGTTTTATTCTTCTCTCTTTTGCTGGATTATTTTTCCTCATTCTTCACCCAACAGGGAACCAATCTGCATATTTAAGTATTCCACATAATAGATATCATTTGATATGTTGTTATGGTTCTTTAAGACTGACCAGTTCTTGTCTTATGTTTTGTTTCTGTTGTTTAACTTCTTTTTTTTTTGCAAATATGGGATATTCGTGTATGTTATTTTAGAGCAGTAGTGTTTTTTTTTGTTTGTTTGTTTGTTTTTTGCTTGAAACAATCATTGATGCAGACACTTAATGTTAATTACGACCTTTGACCCTAGCTGAGAAAAATGAGACTTGCTGAGTTTTAAATGTTGTTCTTAGGTCTTTTGTGAACTCCTGGATGACTTGTCAAAACGTTCTTGTAATGATTATGGTAGGAACAGGTCCTTACGAATACTGTTTTATGTTTTCTTCATTTATGGAAAAGGACTCTCACTGCAAAGAGTTACAAGAAAATTTGTAACCCTTGCCAGACTGATACATTTCAAAGATTATGCTTATCATCTGTGCTTTAGATGGTGGCATAGTCTTATACTTTTAGAGATGTTTTCAGCTTACTTTATGTTGTCAGACAGTTTTTCCATTTACCCAAGTCTAGGGATGGTGGTAAACCTTTGAGTGATTACTGAAATTGAAATACATTTATTTATTTATTTATTTATTTATTTTATTTAAATAGTTGAGGTTAGCCAAACTTAACTCATGACTTTCACATAATGACACGGTGGTTAGGATAAATGTTCCCCTTAATAAATGAAATAATAATTTCAATACTGTTTTAGGTTGTTTTTCTTTTAATTTCTTGATTTTAAAAATTTACAGATGTAACAAAAAAAAGAAAGCCCTGAAGTTCCCAGCAAAATCACAGCTTTCTTTGAAGGGTTCAACTTACTATAGCAGTGGAGCCTGATTTGCTGTGGGTGCCTTGCAGCGCAGCAGGGGGGGCAGTGAGATCATCCTAGTAAGAATCTCTTTAATACTTTGGGTCCTGATAAGAGCGCTGCCAGAGTAGCTTAAATCAGACCAGTATATAGGAGCAGAAGCTGTAGCTTAAGTGCTTCTCACCAGCATCTGAAGCCCGGGTCCCTGTATGCTCCAAATCAGCTTGATTAGCTTGCTGACGGATTGCCCAATCCCTGGCTCTCGCAGCAGGGAGCCTCATGGTGCATCCTCCCACCTACACCAGCTTTTTCCTTCAGGGTTCTGAATATACCAGATCTGGGCTACATTTCAAACTCCCCAATGCATCCCTTACCCCTCCTTTCTGCCTTTTCTCTGTCTTGCACTGTTTTCAATCTTTGCCTTAGGGTAGGCACACCACAAGTGTTCCGTCTCACAGCAGGAAGCCAAACATTCTTAGTCAGGCTACCTAGCAAAGTAAGTACTTTTGGGGCAGAACTTTGCATTCTTCTTTGCTACTTCCTGGTCGCTTCTCTGAATTTTAAGCCCCCAGGTGACCAACACTGTTTCTGGTTTCTTCTGAGTCTCAGTGAGAGGAAAGAATTGTTTTGTACATGTGAGAGCAGTGAGGAAAGGTCAGCCAGTTCTAGCATGCTGAGCCATGGGGATTCTCTCAATATGTGAGTCAGGAGAGTCGATTTATAGGCTCGGTAGTAACTGAGGGGACTCATGCTGTTAAACCTCTGCTCATTGGTCCATAGCAGATAGCTATGCTAGAGAATCATGATGTGATCAGTACTGGAAAAGAGAAAGTGACCAAAATGTGAAAAAAAGAAAATATTCCTTCAATGTGTATAAACAAGTCACCTGTAATCAAGTAACATTTGAATACATAACAATTTGGAAAAAAATAAAAGCGACCAGGTAAATTTTTTCATGTGCAAAATTCATCATAAAAGGTCCCAGTGAAAGATAAATAGATTCTAATGTATCTACATATTTTAATCCAACTGTCCTATGTACCTCCTCAAACCAGTTTGTGAAGGACATGAAATACATCTGTAAAATATATAATATAAACACACAGTGTTGTAAATGTCTGATAAATGTATGCATAGATGAGTGTTCTACATTGTTTCTTTCAATAGCCTTTAGTCTAATCTGTTTCTCTGCATTTATAATGGAAACAAAACATACAATTTAAGACAACAAAAACATGAATTAGATTTTTTTTTATTCTATCCATTATTTAAGTTATTTCAAATGATTTCTTTTAACTTTCTGTTTTTGTTTTCCCTCTGAAAAGAGAGATTTGGTATTTGGTTTCTTAATTTGCTCTTGAAATCACTTAAATCTTCTCTTAGCTGGCCAGTTTCCTCCTTCAGCAGTGGTATAAATAAATGGAGCTAAAGTCCCAGATTTCTGTTCTTGTTTGCTACATGTGACGCTCAAATGTTTTTACTTACTACATGAACTGCAGAAATACAACACAATATCAGCTGGTGTAAACAGATTCAGGATGGACTGATGTGATGTATTTAACTGTTGTCTGAAGAATTGCTTGTCATAAAGCAAAACCTTTGTGTAATTTTTAACAAGCGTAAGCATTTGTAAGATTTTCTAGAAAACATAAGCTGTTCAAAATAATGTTAAAATAATTATGTTGTGTTATTTTCAGTTAGGAGTAGCATCACCATTAGCCTAAATGCAAATGAAGCCCATAAATACTTTATATATCATATAGCATGTTTTTTTTCCCGTTTTCTTGTAAAACACTTATTTTACACTTTTATATCAAAATGTTTAGTCAGTAGCATGATATGCCACGGTGACACACCGTGATATGACTCCATGTCATATTTCTTCATGGAGTTCCTCATAATTTGATACCACTTTGCACTTTCTGTGAGTGTCCCATTAATACATGGTAATATATGTCAGAAATTCTTCAGTTAAAGCAATACAAGCACGAGCAAGACCATATCTGACAACTAAAAGCTAAACTGAGTTTTGAATGCCAAAATCAAAATACAAAGAAAGTAATTTCGAAAAATAGGAACTACTGTTACATGTGATTGCTTGTGGTACAATTCAGAACAAAATCTTAAGACCGAGAATGAAATTGGATTACATCTTGTGTTGGTGGATTGCAGATAATTTGTAATAAGAGTTTCAAAATACACAAAGGATTGAGAGACAAAAAAAGAAATGACAAATGACTGAAGACTGTATTCAACTTCAACAGGTTGTTCATCGGTTCATCAGCGTTCTAAATCTTAAATTATTGATATATGTGCATAAAACTGGCTGTCATATAACTTTCAGTGATGCATTTAACACTGTCATCACTGTCTGATGACTAGTCCTAAAATATATTCTAGCATAGTATGATTGTTGATTTGCACAAGCAAAGTCAGGTGTCAGATGTAATCTAACCTTTATTAAAATATCCTGAGAGGGTAGGGTAAAGAAACAAAGCAGTAGACCCTAAAACCATTCCCCTGCATGTGTCGTCTGTAAAGAGTTGGACAACCTGTGACCAAAATTGACACCATTAAGAATGCAAAGGGATTGCCAATAAATCTTGTGACATCTGAGAAAGACTTACAGAACAACAAAAAAAAGTCAAACACAAGGAGTATCAGAAATGTATCGCTGCATCTGTGTGCTTATAAATAAAGATATAGGGTATCTTGACCCACTTGGGACAGTAAATATGAAATATTTAGTGGTCTGTAATATTTGATAGATACTGAAACAGAAAGTCCTGACAACAGAACATGGAAGTAGTTGAGGAGCATAGTTTGGAATTAGGGGAAATATTTTTTCACTTACACTGCAAGTTGTGGGGTTTCTAAAGTGTGTGATGGATGTGATGGATGATACAAAGGACACTCACTAGGTATGGACTGAACGGCTCCCAGGGGAGTTGGTAAAGTACTTCCTGTCACTCCAACTCTCCATTGTGCCATATTTTGACTCCACAAACAATGCACCTTGTAGCATCCAAGTACCTGATTATGTTCCATTTGACCTGCGGCTTGAGCACTACCTGTCCCTCTCAGCCAGACCATAATAATCACACTATATAGGTCATGCCCCTTATTTTGCTGAATTTGCAGCCATACCTTAACAGTTTTTCTCATCATTACTTTTTCTTTCTTTGTCCAAGCTCTATGTTTACAACATTTGACTGTGCACCAAATACTTATTATATCTATGTTAAATGACCTATTTATTTACAGTGAACTACACTGGTGAAATGAAGTTGATAGTCGACTCCACTGAAAAGTCACTCTAAAGTGGTTGTGTGCATGGGTACATGCTAAAGTTTGCTAAAAATGCTATCACAATTTTTTAAACATCCCATGGTCTGAGCGTAACGTTCAGAAACATTGCTGGGAGATTAACCCGTCAAACAGTCAGTTTCCACAACCACACAAAAAGCCGTCATAAAAGTGCACTTACTGTCAGTGCGACCTTGTCGGACCGCTCACAGCGTAAAAACTTATGGAGCCTAAATGACTCTTCTCTTAAGACTGCGGGGGGGTTAAGATATGAATATTTTTTATATCTTATTATAAAAAATAATAAATATTTTATATCTTATTTCTATGTAGAATTTTTTGTATTTTATTTTATAATGAAATTATCCCTCAGTGCAGGTGAATGTCCCAGTTGGCAGATCACACCTGAATATGGATGTTGTATTAGCCCAAAATGTAACAATATCTTTGAGAAGGAAAGCTGTTTACATGTGATGTCTGTGTCATGTTTCTTCTTTATGCTATCACCATTCTTCATAATGGCTGCTGCCAGCTAGAACGGTGCATACACACAGATATTTTAAATGTAAGCGAACATGCAAAGGCTTTGTTCTCTAAGTCTGATTAAAATCATAATTTGTATTACACTTAAATGTACATAAAGTTACAGATGAATAAATTATGGTTTGTTTGAAAGATCAGACATTCGAATTGACAGATTGTTTAAAGTCGATGTAAATTAAACTAATATCAGGTTAGTCTTTTTCTGTTGGAAAAGCTTGAATTATTCAAGATAACTAGTGAATGAAAAAGTAAGGTGAGTTTTTCATTCATGTCCTGAGCAGTACCGAACAGGAACATTGTTAAGTTTGTGTTTTGTGTGATATTTGAGAGTAAAGAGCTACTGCTGTGTGGCCTGAGGGACCATGAATCTCAGCCAAGCAAATTTCTTCACTGCCATTTCAGCAGATTTCACCTCGTTTTGAATCACACTGCAATTGCAGGAGGCTGAATAAGACCTCTTTCATCCACCCTGATATTAAGCCACCACTCAACCCTAACAATAGTTGTATTATTTCTTGATTTCTCCCTGAATATAGTTTTTGAGTTTCTGCTCCAGTTGTGGGGCATAAGAGAATGAATGAAACCCTGAATTTGCAGAGCCACTTGGATAAGAATACTTCATGCAACACTGCATTTTTGTAAATAACCAATATTTGATAGACATGAACATTCACTGTAGAATCTCTGCATGTGAATAGAATAAATTACCATTTAAATTGTGCTTCAGATTGAGAGAAATCACACAAGGGTGTTTGATATTAGCACTTGTATTTATTAAAGTGTTGTAAATTAGTAATTTAAGAGATTGGATTTTTTTTTCTCGCTCCTTCACATATGAGGTATATTTTTGCATTATGCACAATGACAACTTTGCTTAAAATGCAATGTTTTGAGACATAAAAGTGAGAGTCATTGAGAAATTTTAATTAGGACTTACATCATTCTATCAGGTAACCAGTCATTTATTGGTTACTTATACACACTCAGAGGGAATCTGAACGTGTTATCGGGTAAAAACAGTAAAACAATTGAACCAAGCACAGCAAGAAAAACAATAATGGCAGAGATTACAGTTCAGTGGCACTGAACTGAGAAAAAACAAATAATCAACAGCATTGCACATTGTTTATAGCTTGTAGTTTAATTATACTTACATTCGTTTCTTTGTCAAAAAGAACTAAAAAAGAAAAACAAAACAATATGAAGAAAAGCAAGGACTAGACTGTCAGAAACACAGGCTAAGATTTCAAAACAATGAGGATATTATATATGTAACACCAGAAATCAATTTATAAAACAATGGCTGCCCAAAACAAAAAGTACTAGATAAAAAAATCTCCCATCTACAGTAAGGCAGGGATAATGAGTTGATGATTTACTTGGTAATCTACATTACTGGGTATACATTGCATTGCTATTTAGATATATATTATAGAATATAATATAATAGAATAGAATAGAATAGCCTTTATTATCCTGCAAAGGGGAAATTCAGGTGTAACAGCAGCAACAAATACATAGGTTCCCTCAAAAAGTTCTTAAAGTGTTAAAAACAATTTAAATAGAAATAATATCAACAATAACAATAATAATTAAAGCTGCAAGCAGCCTCGAGCGGCCCTCGCAGCCAAGCGCCGCTCCGGCCTATCAGCCACCGCGGGGGTTCACGCACCGCAGCCCACCCGCCACCGCAGAAGCTCTAGCAGTTCCCAGCATCGCAGCTCGCTCGCCACCGCAGAAGCTCTCACGCAGTTTCCAGCAGCGCCGCCCACTCGCCACCGCAGAAGCTCTCACGCAGTTTCCAGCAGCGCCGCCCACTCGCCACCGCAGAAGATCTCATGCATTTCACACGCCCGTCCACCAGGCGTTACACACCGACGCGTTCGGCAGCGCTCCCCGACAACGCACGAAAAATCTGGTGCAGATCGGGCGATGTAGCGAGGAGATATAGCTGACGCATTAGCCTAGGGGGCGCAGTGGAGTCACATTACATTTCAGTGGTATTTGGCAACAGTGTATGTTGTAAATAGAACACGTAACTGAGCACAATAGCAAGACCTAGAGATCAAAATGTAGTGCAACTTTAACTTTATTAGAGATGAACAAAGGTCATACATATCAGGTTTGCGCCAATCGGATGATCCCTTTGTTATAACCACTGTTGTAGTTTTCCCTGTGAACAGCGCTCAGATTGTCTGACCTACACTTTATTTACATATGATCATATGTATATGGCGAGGCCATTTTAACACGCCCACACGGTTCAGCGAGCAGCCAGCNAGTCAAAATTGTAAAGTTTCTGATGTACCAGTTTAAGAAACCGTACTGTTCAGCAATAAACCAAGACCAATGCACATTAACAGAGCACATGAAGTGCTACAACTAAATATTACAACCCCAACAGATAAGTAATAAGATTTTTAGCACACTTCGTGCAACCTCGTTGTGTCAGAACCGTTCAAAACAATCCTTTAAACAGGTTTTATACATAGAAAACAAACAAACCAGGCTGAATGTATCAACCACACTATTCAGTTTGTTAAATTAGTAATGCAGTCCGTTAGCTTTACAAACGTTGAGGGGACTCGGTAACCTTTCGTCCTCGGAATAGCAGTTGCAAAATGGCGGCTCCCAGAACTAACACCAGCAATATGTGTTACTTACCCCAGCAAGGATTCCCAGTTTTTAACGAACGGCAATACAAGTCTGGTCCAACCGTCCGTTCTGGCTCACTGCAGCCCCAAAATGTAAACAAAACATTTAGCGTGGTCCGGTTCTATGGATCCATAAACTAGGCAAAACGTCCAGGAAAAGGTTGTAGCTCCAACTTGTTAGCATAAAAGACATAACAGTCCACAGCGG
This sequence comes from Alfaro cultratus, assembly GCA_903066825.1. Taxonomy (NCBI): domain Eukaryota; kingdom Metazoa; phylum Chordata; class Actinopteri; order Cyprinodontiformes; family Poeciliidae; genus Alfaro; species Alfaro cultratus. The sequence continues at coordinate 3,236 of CAEFZX010031047.1, read as the reverse complement.
CATAGATCCAACCTCGTCCATGAACGGCCACCGGCCTGCAGCTCCACGTACACAACCAATCCCGTTATCGCCCCAGTCTATCACAGCCAATCAAATTGCCTAAACTTAATTTTGCCCTTGAGTGACCAATAAAGCTTGAGACGAGTAAAAAACGATGCATTTACTGGCGGTAGTAAATAACAGTTATTAGCAAAACGGTACATTTACTTCATCTTTTAAGNGTAGTAAATAACAGTTATTAACAAAACGGCACATTTACTTCATCTTTTAAGCCAACAGAAAATATTTGTGTTTACTACAATACTATGGACTTTTACAGTGAGTAACGCTAATTATATTAGCTGTCTTTGTTATGCAAGTCATTTATCTGTAAACACTGCTTTTCCCTCCAATGTCTTTGTCAGTGGTGGAGGTCTACCGCCATCTTGTGGCGATTTACTGGAATAGCTTCTAAACAGTGACTGTGGATAAAAGTGATATATATAATCTCAGGCGTTACGCTCTTAAAATGCCACCTTTCATCACCTTTGTGTCAATTTGATACGGCAAGTTCTCTCTCTGATGCAAGTTATTTTTNAAAATGTTTAAGGGGTGTAGGAGAAAAGTGATATATATAATCTCAGGGGTTACGCTCTTAAAACGCCACCTTTCATCGCCTTTGTGTCAATTTGATACGGCAAGTTCTCTCTCTGATGCAAGTTATTTTTCTGCAAACTCCGTTTCCCCGTCGATCTCTTTTTAATTTGTGGACTTATACTGCCCTCTGGTGCGGAAATGCTGGTGTGGTCATTCATCATTAGCTGTCTTTGTGATGCAAGTCATTTATCTGTAAACACAGCTTTTCCCTCAATGTCTTTGTCATTGGTGGAGGTCTACTGCCATCTTGTGGCGATTTACTGAAATAGCTTATAAACAGTGACTGGATGAATTTCATACTTTTTTATAATTTAAAACCAAAATTAATGAATGTGCACTGTAACCCACAAAAGACAATTTGTAAAAAAACAGAAAACTTATAACAATGTATATTTATTATGTAATTATTATGTTAACATGGTCAGGATAAATGCAATGTTCTGTATTTCATGGACTGCTTTGGTGTTAAAGATTTTGGGAAAATCTGTGTATCTGAACAGCTGAATTTATTCTTTCTCTGGTGAGGTATGTACTGTAGATGTTAGCTTTATTGTGTTATCAGCTGCGCTCACCAAAAATGTGGTGAAGATCATCGGGTCGAGCGAGGAGATATAGCTGAACCTGTCAACCTAGGGGGCGCAGTGGAGTCACATTACATTTTAATGGTATTAGGCTCTTAAGAGATTAACGACAGTCATACATACAACCGTATTAATATGGCGCCGCACTATTATTCGCCATTTGGCCACAATCACACAGCACTGCACAGCAGCCAATACTGGTACCTCATAAAGATGTCTGCTATAACAGTGACACCAAGAGGCCAATTTGGTTTTTGCAGAAATTTTCTGCATATATGTATTACAGTAGTCACATCGTCACTCATGGTTTTTCGTTCGATCCGTCGTAAATTTCTACAGACGTATCAAAACTCGTTTAAACCCATCTATTTAAAAAGAGGAGGTCATTCTGAATTCAACGGTGTATAGGTTGATAGGGTTTGTATTGAATTTAACAAGACAAAAGCCGATTTAAGTTTCTACCCGCTAAGCATGATGGGTAAATAAGGCGGACATGTTTTTTTGTAACAATTGTGTAGAGATTTTAAATGGCCACATGAGGGAGCCAAATACCTGTTTTTTGACGTATATTGTCACTAATGGTTTTTCGTTCGATTCGTCGTAAATTTCTACAGACCTATCAAAACTCGTTTAAACTCATCTATTTAAAAAGAGGAGGTCATTCTGAATTCAACGGTGTATAGGTTGATAGGGTTTGTATTGAATTTAACAAGACAAAAGCCGATTTAAGTTTCTACCCCCTAAGAATGATGTTGGTAAATAAGGCGGACGTTTGTTTTGAACAATTATGTAGAGATTTTAAATGGCCACATGAGGGAGCCACATACCTGTTTTTTGACATGATAGGCATAATTTGTATTATTTGTAGATATTACAAATAATTTGTACAATTACTGTAATTTTTAATGAATCGTTGTACTGTAAGCTACAAAACACAAATATTAAAAAAACAGAAAATATATAACCATGTATATTTAGAGAATTATTATATTAACATAGCCTATGTGCCACAGATGCATTGTTCTTTATTTAATGGAGCCAAATGCATATTATGTGAAATGAAAATACAGATGCGGGAGGCAATTTATCTGTCCAAAATTGCCAACTTCCTGTTGGTCAGATGATCCATGTATGAATAGAGAAAATTGTATTTATATGGTGAGGGACTGATATTCCCTCGCCAGCAGCCATGCTGACTGCTGGCTGCTCAGCCAGCAGCCAGGAGTAACAGAAGTCATCATCTTATCACTTACAGTCAGTTTGCACAGGAATAAATCCATATAAGTAATTACAGTAAAAGTAACACATACAGCATAAAAAATAGGTGACTTCCTGTTTGAAGTGGGCAGGGCTAAGGTGATGACGTCACCTGACCATAACAATGTGATCAGGACTAGTTAGTAGTGAGACATATGAAGTCTGATGCATGTGCAACCTGCCACATGCAACTTATAGAACCTTGATGTTTAATGGCAAATAGTCAAAGTTTGACAGTTAGCCACGCCCACATGCTTTGATGTACGGGAAATCCTTTGATAACTTTTGACCTTTGACCCCTCAAGTGTGTGCTGAGTGATTTTGAAGTCTGTATCTCAAAAACTGTAGGAGGAGTTCGATCAGATACGACGTCTATAAAAAAGAGAAAATGACGGCTTTAATCCAAAATGGCCGATTTCCTGTTGGGTTTAGACCATCGACCCAAGAGACTTTTTTGTACATCCTGAACAGATACACATGTGTACCAAGTTTCATAATTCTATGTTAAATCATGGCTTGGGGCTGATCATTTAAAATATTCTAGGGGGCGCTATGGAGAAATTAGGCCACGCCCACCAAATGTTTTTTCAGAATCCTGTAGGGGGGTTGATAAGGATGCATCCCAGTGAGTTTGGAGCAGCTCGGGCCAAATCTGTGGAATTCAGAGGCAAACGTATGGCAGCGACATTACAGGTCACTTCGCCACGCCGCCACGCCCACCTGCTCCATCGAATCCGGTCGGGGTTTGAATGCACAACACAC
>CAEFZX010031046.1:0-38212 GCA_903066825.1 Alfaro cultratus | reverse complement strand
CTTTGCGGTGTCTCCAGCCGGCACTCACTGAGCGCGTCTGTAATCCGAAATGTGACGATAATAATAATAATATTATTATTATTATTATTAGTAATAATAATGGAGGAAGTGGGTTGCGGTCTAAGAAAGAAATTCAAATGATTGACTTGAAGTGCGTTTGTATATATATATATATATATATATATATAACTTTTGAAACTCTTAACTCACTTTAAAAAAAATGTGTGGGGTATTTTTTTGTCATTTTCTTTTACTGTAACACCCCTTCCCTTTATTCCACTCCCCCCATTACCTCTTCCCCAAAACCCATCAGCTCAGCATAAGCCCCTCTCCAGCATGGTGCCAAAGAGTTCAGTGATGCCAAGCTGAGTCCCTTAATAACCCCACGGCTCTCCAGCCTGTTCCCAGCGCCTGCCCTGCTGAGAATGACAACTAATGCGACGGTGGGCCCCGCAGAGACATGTGGTCGGCTTCCTGTAAGACTGAAGGAGGTGCGACTGGTCAGATGTTGGCTTTCTGTCCTGCATGTGGTGAGGAGAGTCACATTAAAAAGACTGTGGAGTCTCTCAGAGCCACAGGGCCCAAAGCTCTATGAAAAGGAGCAACAGACAAAGTTGGATTTTTCCACAATAAGAAGGCAGAAGAATATGGAATTAAACGCAAATAACATTAGCATTATGAGTCCTTTTAACATGCGTTTGAATATTTTGGATAATGGCTCTTCAATATTGGCTACCACACCTGAAATTATAATCTAAATCAGGGGTCTCAAACTCCAGTCCTCGAGGGCCACTGTCCTGCAGGTTTTAAATGTGCCACAGGTACAAAACACTGGAATGAAACGGCTTAAGTATCTCCTCTTCATGTAGATAAAATCTCCAGATTCTTGCTAATGACCTAATTATTCTATTCAGGTGTGGTGCAGCAGAGGCACATCTAAACATTGCAGGACACCGGCCCTCGAGGACTGGAGTTTGACACCCCTGGTCTAAATAAATCGCAGTTTTTGGCTTTGGAGATTTTCTGATTTTCAGTTGTACATTTTCGAGTCAGCAGTCTACTACTTTATCACTTTCTGAAGCCAAAGATAGGTTATTCAAGGTACAGTGTGAAAGTTTTCCAAAAATATGTTGTTTTTTTTAATATATATATATTTGTTAAAACTGTCACCAAGTTGTGACAGTATAGCAGGTGACAGATAATCTGAAAAAAAATCAAGCTCCTCCACCTCATCCTAGTTCTACTGAAGAAATGCACCACATCTGGTCAAAGACAACCAATCAGAGCCAGGGGGAGGGTCTTAGCGCTGTCAATAATCGCATATATGAGATTGTTTCTACTGCTAATGGAGGAGAAACAATTTAACATCACAAAACATAAATAAATCACATATTTGTCTTACTGTCACTACATAGTGAAAGTTTTAATGAATATAATATTTTTCTACAAAACTTTCAGTTTATCAGTTTTTGCCAAGAATTTAGAGGCATCAGTTCAGTTTTTATCGGTTCATAGCTGCAGCATTGACAAGATGCAAGACTGTCTATGCAAATCAAACTCTACCCTGCACAAAGTTTACAGAGGCCACGGTCTGTCCTGCTTTTCCAGCCCCTGGTCTTCTAACCCGCTGGTCTCCCAGAAAAGCAGCAGGTGAGGCTGCATGGTGATGGAGAAGGCTGGAGTGCCTTACAGGCTCAGTGGGGGTGGACGAATTCACCTCTCCTCCGCCGAGCCTGATCCGACCCGGGGGCTCAGCATGAGCTAATGCATCTCCCCGGCCCAGAGCGCGATAACTCCTCGCACAAGAACAGATAGGCGTATGGTCAGTGCACATGCTCCTCCTGAGGCATGCAAACACACAGGCTGGTGTCCAAGCGCTCTCTCACTCTCTCTTGCTTTTTTAAACACCGTTTTAAATCCTTCACTTAACCTTCTGCTTGCATTTCTGAGGTCGATACTCTACATTTGTGTTCCTATAGAGCGCCGAGCGAGAAGAGCAGACTGTTGTTCCAGCTTCTCTCCGGCTTTTGATTCTTATCGGTAAGATGAATTGGACCGTGCTGCTGTTCGCAGACGTCCTCAGTTTAGCTGTGGTGTTGTCGAAATAATTCACCCAAGTGATGAAGTAGATAAAAGAACCCTTTGGTCTCACGTTTTTTTTTTTTTTTTTTCTTAAACAGCTTACATGATAAATAAATGTGTATTTAAAAAAAAAAAATGAAGGGCATAAGGAGAAAGTACAGAAAAGTAGCTTTGGAAGTGAGTGGAAAGAAATTTGCTGAGACCTCTGGTGAAGCAGAGTTAAAAAAAAAACAAATTTTTTTTTATTATTACGGTATCATAATTTCATCCTGATAGTTTTGGAAAGATTCAACCATGAATTTGGTTCCAATCTCATTAGTGGCCCAATTACTGCTGCCCCTAAAAATAAACCTTTATAGAATAAATGCAGCTGAACCAAATCTTAAATGTTGCTTTAATTTAATGTTTTCCAGCCACATAGTGCCATTTTAAAGCACAATCAAGTAACTATGTTACCTTCAGATGTTATAAAAATGCTGTATATATAAAATACATCTTAAAAGTAATTAAAGCCTTTAAATTGGACCTCTGTCTCTTTAAGAAACTAAAAACATTGCTCCTCTATTAACCCTTAAACAACATTTTTACCAGCGCTGCCCTAAGAAGTTGCTCACATAATGAGCTCAGCAGATGCACAGTTCCACAAAGCCTTTGCTAATTGCAGCTGGCTAGTCTGAAGGAGTTGAGTGGGGAGGGGGAGGGCTGCTCTGTTTTGCAGAAGCTTGTAAGCTTAGAAACTGAAGCTCTGAGGAGGAGCTGAGCCTCGAAGGCTGCGCTATAATAATAATAATAATAATAATAATAATAATAAAATATTATGTCTGATCATAAATAGGAACATAAGAAGAGCTTTCATGCTTTGGTCAGATGAGGCTTAGCTTGAGTCTGCAAAAGCAACGCTCTAGACGGGTTTTCAGGGGGTTTTTTTTCTCCCACCATCACAGCTGAGCTAACCATGTCTGTATGATGAAGAATTTCATACCTGTAATTTTAAACATTAGATGTTACCGTGCCCCTTCCTATTTATCTTTCCAAGCAGAAACTTCTTCCTTCAGGCACAACTGCATGGCCTCAGTGGCATTATGCATATCTTTTAATAAGACCAATAAAACAGAAGCAGTCTTCCTGGTCTCTTAATGCCAGGCGTCTCTTCGGTCCGGAAAGGAATTACAGTGGCAACAAACTTATATTTTCGATGACTCTGTAAGACAGCAGCCGTTTTTTTTTTTTCTTCTTTTTTCTTTTTTGCATTTAGGTTTCTGTACATATCTCTTTGTGGCCAGGCTTCTTTGCTCAGCACCCTCTAAATGTTATGTCTCAGAGAGTCAGCTTTCACAGTGAATCCAGCTTCTCTCAGTTATCCCTTGTTAGGTCATTCAAGTGGAGCCTGGCTTATAATGCAATATTTCAGACAGAGCCCCAGGGCAGCCATGCTCTGGAGTCTGCTCACTGTTGCATGATGATGGGAGAACTCAAACAGCAGAGGAGAATAATAAAAGTGGCTAATGGTTGGGTGGAGGATGGACAGATACTGCCCCCTACTGACAGCAGGGTATGTTTTCCCTTCCACTTAATAAACCTACAGTAGCTTACAGAGAAAGCACTGGGACTTTTTGGTGCTGTGAATTTAGTCCTCAGCATACAAGAACATTTAATTCTACCAGCTTTATAAGATAAATTAAAAAAATTACTGTACAAAAAAAAAAAACTTGAACAAAATCCATATAGGTTATTATATGAGATGTGATTCTGCTTTTAGCTGTGAACCATGATAATGTTGGACATAAAAAAGTTGGTGCACATCAGTCAAGATGGTAAAGGGTCTGCATTTTTGTAGCTTTTTATCAAGTCTGAGGACTCCAAAGCGTTTTACAATGTTACTCGCACATTCATACTCTGATGGTGGTTAACCCTGCATGGGGCAGACTGACTGTTTTTATTCAGGTGAAGTATCTTCTACATGGAAACAACCGCTAAGATAGACGAAGCACGGTTTCAAGCCATCAACACACCCCCTTGCTCCCTAAACAGCAGTCGTCCACTGTTTGTGCACTATTTCTTTTTTTTCAATGTTTTTGAGGGTTGCAACTATAACAAAAGAAGGCAGAATGTCAATAGTTTGACATTGGGGTTATAGTGCTTTTTCACTATAGGACTATTTTCAGTCTATTCAGGAATCTTAAAGGGAAGGTTATGGATTCTGGAATTGGAGTCCTGCTAAAATATTAAAAGTCGTCAATATTTTACATGCAGAAAACTCTTGGCATTTTGATATGGCAAAATGCCATATTTAAAACATCAGGTTCTCTGTACATATCCGTTCAATGCATATGGCATTATACATTTGTAACATGGAGTTCAGACAAACTGCTATGATGTTTTGAGGATTAAAGCCCCATTAAGAGGGTGGAATCCATTTTGATCTTGTCCTTTCTTGGACTAGCTGTGCGCTTCGCCCGCAAGGACCAATTAATCTGGATTTTACCAAAGGAGGGATAGAAAGAGAGTTAGTCAATGCAGGCGAGATATTACATAAGAGATGTACATTTTTAAAATAATCTCTATTCAAAACTATTCATTTAAACTTTCCATTTGTAAACCTGAGAAGAGTGAAACTTTGGTTTTAACAGCTAGCTAAAGCTGTTTCTTTGAGTTTTCTGAATATTTCTTTAAAAAAAAAATTAGCAAAGTGATATGTTTTTCAAGGTTTTAAATGTTTCCAGTCATGTCAGAAAAGTGGATGAATGAATGGATGAATTCTGATAAACATGTTTTCATATGTTTCCAGATACCGTCTGCATCTTCATACGTGCTTAAACCAAAAATTTTAAATCTTAAGTTTTAGATTTGAATCATCAATTTTTACTTTATGATGAAGTATCTGAAACAGTTATTTTTTTAAATGCTAAATGTCAATTTACAATTAACAAAAAAAAGAGAAGGAAAAAAAGAGCTTGTCACAAAATTCCACTTGGGGTCAGTGTTCTCCTTAGGGGAAGAAAAGGGGGGCTTTGAACTTGCAGGCAAAAAGTCTTTAATCTACTTCATCAAATCTTAAAAAATGCCTCGTCTTCCAGGAAGTAGGTCCCAGGTTTGAATCCTTGCCTGAAATCTCTCTGCATGCGGTTAACATGTTCTCTCCCTGTACTTCCTCTCTCCTTTCCAAAGGAAAGCTTTTTGGGTTTATTTGTCCCTAAGCTGCCCATAGGTCTGAGTGTGTGCATGCATTGTTTTTTTGTCCGATATGTTGCCCAGTGATGGAGTGGAAACTTGTGCAAAGTGTACCCGGCCTCGCACTAAAGTATACACCAGCCCCGTAGCGACCGTGAGAGGGTAAGCAGGAAAACAAAATGGATGGATGGATGGATTCAACAACCCCAGCTTGAACCTTCTTCTACAGAATGTATTATTCAGCTCATGTAGTCGACGTAGCTCCTACATGCGAAGTGAAATTAAAGGCCCGTAACACTGCGACCTGAATGACTTGTGCTTGAATTGATTTACGTTTGTGGCGCACCACCCTCTGCTCTGTCATATTTAATAACTGTTGGTGCAGCTCACCCGAAAAGCAGCTTTGTTTCGCAGCCGATTCACATGCTGGTGAGGAAAGCGGGGATGTTTTGGTTTTGCCTTCGAGGTGGAAACACGGCTCCGATAACCATGCAAATAGGACCGTGCCCATCCGGGACGGGAAGGAACCTGCAGAATCTGCAGCAGTTCTATCCTGATTGTGCTGGTCGTGAGCCTGCAACAGGCCTGCAGTGACAATTTTTGGATGATGGAAATTCCCTCCTGTGTATTTGGTGCCACACACAGAACCTCATCAGCAGCCAAAAGCTGGAGAGCTCCCGGCAGCAGCACGGGGCTGCAGACACCATCTGGCGTTTTAAGACCTCGCCTTGATATTTCAAATTAGACCGGCCCAAGTTACATTACCATGACACCACAGCGAGCTCTTGTGGCCTGTGTCTTGTGGCGTGTCCTCTCATCAACTCTTCATGTTTGGCTCACTTTAAACAGCCACTAACACACAGCGACACCAACATTGCTTTGTCAACCGCACACACACACTCGACGCGGTCCGCCCACACCCACAGGATGGTCTCTTTCCCAGTGGCTGATGATTTCCTGGAAGCCCATGTGCAGCGGAACAGAACTTAACTGGACAGCAGGGAGACATAGGAAGCATTATGGTGGCGTTGTACTTCCTGCTGCTGCAGTGTAGCTCCAGCAGCAGCGTCCAGGAGGTGGCACAAAAACACAAGCAAGCAGTCACGTTTTGACAGGCCTGGATGATGGGCTTGCCTTCACAATGTAGCTGTCAGCTGCTATCCTCCCCATGCAGTGAATCGTGTTGGGGTTTTTTAGTTTTGTTTTGTTTTTTGCGTTCATAAGCTCCAACACTTGTTTTCTGTTCTAGCAAACATATTTTAGATAAAATACGGAACCCTACCGAAACCTTGACCGACACAGGCAGTGAGAGGTACACAGATCTGCTCTGAATGGCAGCAGAAGACAAAACACACACTGCTATTCCTGCTCTGTACAAACAAATGGTTGACGCTATACAACCAATGGGTTTATCTCACACTAGAAAGCACCGTTCTTCATATAAAAAGTGAGTGGAAGTATCTCTCTGTTCCATATTCTATCTTACTTTAAAAGTTATGGGCAGTAAATAGCCCATCACAGGGTTTATGCAGGTTTCAAGACCTCTTAAGACCATTATGAATGAAATTTAAATGTTGCAATACATTTGGGTTGGTAAGAGAAGTGAGCTAGTGGTATCTTTTTTGTTGTTTTCATTTAGCTTCCACCTAGATTACTCCGTCCCAGAGCCTGAAAGGAGATACTTTTTTAACTTTGACCATCTTAAAACTGAACTCGAAACATCATAGAGGTTTATGCACACATTAGTTTACCAAACTTTAAACCACAATCATGTTCGCACTTTCTAAAGAATCTGATGATTTTTTGCAAATAATCCTTAGGAACTTTATTAGTGGTGCACTACTTTCAATAATCTTTTGTTGTTATACACTGTGCAGGAAACTGTAGAGGGAAAGGTAATAGAAAAATTGTAGTACGATTGCAACTGCTTACACTTGTGCAATATTATTTGTATTTTCTCTTTACAGATTTTGCAAATAAGTCCAAAAAGTTAAGTCAGCCATAACTGCTTAAATTCAGATATGGCCCTGATGACAAAATACCTTGAAAATGTTCCTGTTTATTAATCTAAAACTACGAAATTACCAGCTTCAGGCTTAACCTGTTTTAAGTGTTTACAATTCTGAACTTGAGATGGTTAATAAAATAAACCAAACTGTTTAATCATCCATTTAGCTTAGGAGACGGAAAAGCAGTTGCTAACTTTAGCAATGTTAGCGGCCAGTCATCTTTTGTTTTTGTTACTGTACAAAATGTTCTTATCTTTTCTGTTACTGCTTCTTTTTGGTACAGAGTAACTAAAATACCAGCAGATCAACATTTAAAAGTGGTGGAGGCTAACTCAAACCAGTGTAATGTTGCAAATCAAGCAGTCGCTGGGGATACAACAGGATGTCCTTTCACCTTTTCCACATGATAATAGCTCATACTTTAATTTATCAGACAAAGTCACATGCTAACAGTAACTACAAACCACTGACAGTCTTCACTTTAACAAGACATATATAGCTGGATCTCAATTCACGCTATACTATCATACTTTCCCATGTTTGTGGGTATTTTTTTTATCTTATCCAATTTATGCATTATATTCTTTTTAATAGTTTATTCTAAGCAAAATAGATCGCTTACTACTCGAAGAAAACACACTTTATCACCATTTTCTCTTTCTCAACCATGGAGAAAAGTGAACTCAACAGTGGAAATTTAAGCTTTAAGTTTAAAATATAGTCATCAGAGCACTGTTGAATCCTGCTGGCCCTCACTGGCGGAGAGTGGCGGGCCGTAAAGGAGAGCTCTTTTCCGAGCAATTGCAGTCCACCCCGCGCAGTGTTACGCATAGAATCCTAAAACTGCTACAGCTCCATCACTCAGCCGAGGAAATAGCGGGGGCACGGCGTCTCCACGCGGGACGCAGAGGAGTCGTCAGCACACGGAGAGAGATTTACACCGGTCGCGCCCAAGGCCGCGACAGTTATAGATCCCTTTACCTTTCAAGAGCAATTTCACCGCAAATGGGATTAAAACTAATGGCATTTGACACCACCGAGTTCTGCACATTGAATCCATCGGGTTTTATCACACTGACATTTCAAAAGGTTGGCCACTGTGTGCGGCGGAGCGCTCACAGATGCGGCGCTGGGTGACATATAGAGGTCCTCGGGGACTCGGGCTTTTACAGCCAGCTCTGGAAAAGCCTCACCCTCCCTCCCTATCACTACCTTCTCACCATGCATGCCATCCAACCAGTTCCATTACAGCAACTTTTATAGACACTAAACCCTAGAAGACTACACATCATAACACTCTACTGCTCTCCTTCTTCAAGTTTGCAGATGGGAAGTGTTGGTTTTGGTTTTCTTACCTCCCAGGTCAGGACAGCCTGACATGAACATGCAGCAGAAATGAAAGCTGTCCCTCCTCAGTCGTAACACAAAGCTCGTTATCTTGGTTGTACTCTGTTTACTCCGTACAGGTCAATTAAAGCCTGAGAATCCTTCCTCTTTGGTGTTCGGTTTCAATTTGTGTAAACAAGACCCTTCAAGGTCAGTAAATGAAAGCGCTGTGTTTGGAATGTGAATAGAGTTTGTTGCCGCAGGGATCCATCGCTTTTAAAAATGTGCTCATTCAGTAGCAGAGAACAGCACTTGACCTGAATAACAAATTTAGAGTTGCCTTCCTTGATAGTAGGACTGAATGTGCTCTGCCTTTTTTTTTTTTTTTGTTCCATCTGAATTGTTTGTGTATCCACATCGGTTTTACAAGGCTACAATCCCTTCTCAATTTGTGCTTTTACATCAGGTCTACTCAAAGTACCTCTGCATTTAACCTCTGTGAGGCAAACACTTTTTCTTCTGTGTGCAAAATTCCTCGATTTGAATGCAAACAGTGCCTCGCAAAAGTGCTCATTCACATTATGTAACGTGAAAATGAATGTTTGTTGTGTTTCGTGAGGACTCTTCAGTGATAAAGGGCATAGTTGAGACGTGGATGGGAAATAACGGACGTTTCTTTTGTGCATTTGCAGTCAGTTCCATTTACTATAGTACTCCTAAATAAAATGCAGTTAAAAAAAACAGATTTCCTCCACCTGCATTGGCTTTATGCTGCATTTGGACGTCCAAGGTCAGAGCTGCAGATGATCTCTCACTCAGGCTGAGCCATCGAAGGCGGTTGGTTAGCAACTGTAACTGCAATTGGCAAGCCTATAACAATGTTTTTTTCTCCACTTGTTGTGTTCAAATACTAAAGAAATATGTTCACATATATGTGTTGTACAACATTATGATATGTTTATGAGCTACAAGCTGTCAGAGGTGATAGTAAATAGCTAATATCAACACTCGCTCACAAAACTCTCCCTGTCAGAATTCAGACTTCTAGGGGCAGTCTTACTTTTCTGATAGGAAACTTAGAAATTGTACATTTAGAGTACAGTGTCAAAGTCCAGTCACTGCCCTGCAGCTTTTAGATGTGACTCTGCTGCACCACACCTGAAAAGACTAATAAGGTCGTTAGCAAGTTAACAAGTGGTGCACTACTTTCAATAATCTTTCGTAATTAAGCCATTTCATTCCAGTGTTTTGTACCTGTGGCCCATCTAAAAACTGCAGGACAGCGGCTCTGGAGGACTGGAGTTTGATTTAGAGCTTTAGTTTATGAGTTGTCAACATGTTGCGCGAAATCTTAAATGTATGCGTGACATGTAAAAGAAAAAGCGACAGTGCTTTAGCTACTGATTGTCAACACTACGACAACTAGATTAAAAAGGTCAGGAAAAAGAGGGAGAGTGAAGTAGGGCGGTCATGCTAGCTTGACTTTGACGACCTTAACATGTCAGTGTGCTGCAGAATTTGGTGTGTTTTCACATTTACGCTAAGGGCAAATCTAAGAGACCACTTGACCTAATATTTATGTTTTTGGGAGGGCAATGAACCCGGAGTATCTAAAGCGAAGCCACATATGAAGAACATGCAAACTCCATGCAGAGAGACCCCCAGGCTAGGATTCAAATCCAAGCCCTTCCTGCTGCAAAGCAACACTGCTACAAAACTCGCACCACCGTGTAGCTTTTGCAGTTTTACTGTGACAGGTGAGGAAAAGGGTAAGAACACTGCTATTTAATGAGCTGTAGACTCCAGGCTGCAAATATTTATTTTTTTTTTTTTTAACATTGCAGCTAACGTTTAACTGATTGCCTTAATTTGTGAGTTTGTCTTCTCTGAAGCATGAATTACAGGGCGATCATCTTTATGAAGATGTCCATGATGAAACAGGGACAGAAATCACCAGCGGAGATTGAAAACCTAATTAAATTTACATACAGCCTCGAGGCCTCTCTCGCACTCTGATTTCGGCGCTCCCATTCAAGCGTGTAAACAGCACCTTTCTTTTTTCCAGAAATCATTACTTTGGCACACTAAACACTTTCCGCCTGGAGAACAAAGCGAGTTGGAGGAACGTGAATACATTAGCAACCGAAATGAGATCATAAGCGGGCGTTCGCGGGGCGGCTGTGAAATCACAAGCGCGGATGAAATATCTCGGCTTGTGGAGTGTTCAGCACTGGCAGTTAGCCGCTGTGAATGATTGTACTAATATTTGAAGTTATTAGTTCTGCTACATTTTCCCCGAGAATGAGCAGAGTGGCAGGTCCAGGATGATGTAGTTTATGCTGCTGCTGGGATCTCTCAAGCAGATGGTGCTTCAAAATAAATTCTCAAGTCATGAGAAAGCACTTCAGAACCACTCTGGTGCGTTGAAAGAATTTCGCTTTAGTTAAGGCAAGGTTCAGCTCACTGGAGAAAAATTAATCTGCATAGTCTAAACTTAGGTTTACCCCCAAAACGGGCTGCACACCGCATTCATCATTACCATTTCAAGAAGCCTTTTTTCCCTCACACCAGCACAAAAAGCTCTATGCAAAAACACACTTGAACGGTTCTTTGGTCGTGAGATTTGTGTGTTTTGAGACAGCCGAATACAGTATTAGCCAGAGGCGTTATCCTCACCGCAATTAAAAGGAGAACATTTCTACAGAAACTTGTCATGGCTGCTTGTTCTGGATAATCCACAGGATTTTATCGTCAGCAGACTCTGTCTTTAGGTTTGGCGGATTGTGCTGAACAAGAAATTTGTGATATATATTTCTCAAGGCTACGAGCAAAATACCCAAATGTCTCTTTAGTGCTGTATTTGTTTTATTCCTATGGTAACAGATATAACACAAATGACCCAATTTGGTTTTCTAGGCTTTAATCCAATGCCAATATCTGAATCTAATTATCTGCAAACACTAAATACTTTCCAACCCGATAGTTAAACAGTTTGTCTTTATTGATTATGTAGAAGCTAATATAAATACATCATGCCAAGACCCACATATTGATCTTAGTAGAGGGCAGGGCCAGTGACACGTGTCCCAATTGTCCCATTAATAACTTGAATTGCCCTATTAGTGTGATTGATCTGACAACAATATATCAGCCTATTGCTTCCACCCCATGTTCAGGACTGAAGACGTCCAGTTGCCTTCTACTCAAGCTCTTCAGGTAACCACTCAGTTACACTGTCATTTACCAGACCTTTCAGTCAGGAGCAGTCAGTTATTAATACACATCAATATTGCACAAGCTGCAGAAATGCACAGATGTAACAGCAAGTCGACCAGCGAAATATGAACTTAGTATTTTTATGAAATGAACCCAAGAGCATATTGAGGAGTTATTTCTTTTAAGGCTGCTCTCAACAACCTGTACTACTGATTAGTGTTAGCATTGCTAACTCTTCCTTGCTTCCATTCACTCATTGGCCATTTCCTCCATGGGAATCCCAAAGCATAGCCCCACCAGAGTGTCCTGGGTCTTCCTCTGGGTCTTCTCCTGGTGGGAGGCATCAACATCTCACCAGGGAGGCATCAAGGAGGTATCCTGACTGTAAAGTATGTGCATTGCTTTTAAACCATTCCTGCATGAATAGTGCATGTGCACTGGGATCAAGTGTGTGGATTCCAGCGTTCAACTGCAACATGTCAGGTATGTTATGCACTTTAGTTCCACGTCTAAGTTTCACTTTAGATGTCAAGCATCTGTCATACCCATACTTCAGACATTTGCGTTTGTATTGTGTTTATATGGCTTGGAATGTGTTAGCAGGGCCAGTGACACGTGTCACTGTTGTGTCAGTACTGATTTACTTCAGTAGCCCATGAATCATTCCTGTAACAGTCCCACTCATGTTCAGCAGGCGTGGCTTGTGAGCTTATACAGAATAGCTTATACAAAATGGCTTATGCTACAGAGTTAATGCAAAGCCGATACGCAATAGTCTAATAGAGAAAAACCCAACTATGATAAAGTCTTAATAATCAAAGTTAGCAAATAACAAAGAGCTGTGAATATGGAGAGAAATAAGCAGTCCCAGATTATTGGCGCAAGGAGCCACTTTGAAATCATTCAGAGCCTCATGCTTTTTTTCCTTGCTTAGGATGAAGTCAGTTTGCGCGGAGTCTGCTTCGAGTTCCACTCCATAAATTGAGATAAATCTCTTAATAAAAATGTGTAATTGAATCAATACACCTCTAATGTGCTTCTTCTTTTTTTAAGATCACTGCTAAGTGAAAAGAAACTAAATGATTAGCAGGTAGTGGATAAAAGCCCCTTCTGCTGCTCCTGGCAGACTCACAGCGAGGTATCAGCAGAGGCTTTTAAGCCATTTTGCTATTAGTTTGCAAGTGCCATTAAGAAGCTCTACTGAGATTTGCTCTCAATTTGCAATCTGCAAACAAACACGAAAGCACTCGCCGTGCTCGCAATATGCAAGAACAGGGCGCTGTCTCATCGCCTGGCGAGGCCTTTATTGCTCCCTCCTGACTCCGCGTGCTGCAGGCTCTTGGGGGGATGCATTGACTCGGAAGAGGAGTCCTAATCCCCAAGTAATGACAAGCACTAAATACAGTCCTCTGTGTCATTATGCTGCACAAACACCACACAGCTGTTCAGAGGCGTCACAGGCAATGACGGTACTTCAGGCAGACTGCGGAACCATTAGCAGAGGTTCGGCTAGGAGACGTCGACTTCCACCCGACACATTGTGCATGGATGTCCTCTGTTTTTCATCTAGATCACAAAACGTGATTATTTTAATTGCTCCTTTAGGGGTTTCTGAGATAAAATAGCTTTTTTTTTTCTTGCAGCAGCAACATAGGAGTTGTTTTCTTGCAGAATGCGTTGTAGTAAGCGGGACGGACACCAGGTGGCGGTCTAAGTCTTCCGTCTCCGCTTCCCTCCACACCTACATCTAAAAACGATGATGTAATCCCTTCCAGCCCCAGTTATATCACATGGCACAGACAGGCTCTCTATCCACGTTTAGATTCCCGGTGATTACTGACACCACTGTCGGCGTTATCTCCTCCTCTCGTGCTGCTGTTCATTCCTGGCAGCTTGTCTCCTTTAGCCAAATCGACGTCGGTGCTGAGACAAGCACTTCCAGCTGGCCACGGATTCCACCGACGCTAGCTCCTCTGATGGGTTTTAAATATGGCCGTGACCTTAGCGGTAATAAAAAGCCAGTCTCCCACGACTAATCCCATGGTCTGGTCTCACTCACTCTTAACCTTTACCGCCACAAGGCGAGGGAAGTTAGCGGTGAAGATGTGAATAATGTCAATCTCCCTCCCCCCCACCGTCAACACCCAACGCCTGTAAAAAGAAGAAGAGAGGGGGAAACAAAACAACATCAACAGCTAATAATATTGGCTCAGCAGTGGACAGATTAGAGCAGGAGGAGAGCATCTGCTGCAGGGAGAAAACACTGTGACGGCTTCCTCCCCGGGGAACGGTGGCTGTAAAAGACAATCAGAAATAGACAGAGCGGTGAAAACGAGCAGGCTTTCTAGAAGAGACAGACGAGCATCGAAACCACAAGTCCCACAGGACAGCCAGGAAAAGGATGTTTTGTTATTTATTATTCCTTCAACAGCGGTGTCACCCTGTGTAGTCAGTTAATATGTATGCCACTTGTTTTCCCCACTGTACAAAAAAACAACAACTAACTCTTCAAGTCATGCAAATTTGAAGCGAAAGGAACCGAGAGTAAGGGAAGAAAGTGATATGATAGTTGCATGAAACTTGTGTTGTTTAGATACAGTTTTATAAGAATACTAATGTGCGTCTACAGCCACACTTTTACCTGTGAGCGAGCTGCTTCAGCAGAGGTCAAAGATAGACAAATATTGCTGTTTCTGCTTGACCTGGTGTGGAGAAAGAAGACATTGAAGAAAAATGTACAAGATAAAAGGAACAAAACCGGGCGGATGTGGAGATTGTGATGTCCGAGCTGCAGATAATTCCTTCCAAGTGCATTTGCAGCTATCGTCTTCAGCCGGAAATGATCAGTAAGCCAATCTGTCTGTGTGTGTGAGGGCACTGTTGATGACACATGTTGGTTCATACCAGAAAAAACAACAGAAAGAAGCAATTGCAATAGAATAATCCGGAATCAGTTAGTAATGGAGTACATGGCATTTTACCAAATTATTCCCAATGTTTTGTAACTGTAAATCCAGAAATAGTCAAAGATTCAGCAGATGAAGAGGACATTTTCCTGGTTAAGTGGAAAGGGTAAGCTATGAAAAGTAATAACAGATGCTAAATACATTTAGCATTTTTTTCCCCTGAAAAGTAAGGTCCCTTGCTTGGTGCCTACAGTGGAGTTAAAACATCTACATACCCTGAAGAAATGTCAAAGTCTGGCAGTGTCAAAAAAAGAGAAAAGCCCAAGACAAATTATTCCCAACGTTTTCCAAACTCGATGTGTAATCCTGTACAATTCAAACAAAAAGTTGTGTACGTCTATTAGAATGGCTGTTTCATTAGAATGGCTTTTTCTTTTACGTTGTCTTGGCTGTGTGTCGGATTCTGGGTTGCTAAGATTATACCTAAACATTACATTTACATATAATTAGCAATTTACAGAAAATAAATGACAATTGAAAGGCATTTGAGTTGGAACAAATGAAACAAAGCTTCCTATCATCACTGCATACAATGGTTACAGAATTAGGTGACCGTCTAAGAACTTTAGAAACCAGGCTTTCCTCTCTCCCCGTTCAAGTCTCATTGGTTCTATCAAGAGAATTGAAAGAATTTAAGCAAGTTTCATGTGTCAACACACAATAACAGTCCAAAATAAAATGCCACAGGCTCTAATATTTCACTTTGATAAACTTTTGCAATATGCGGAAGGAGGCCTTCTTCAGCACATCCTATTTTCAATGTGTTTATGGTCTGGATTCTGTCGGGGCTTATTCAAACATCAAGATGACGTCTCGTGCTCCTTGAAACACTCTTGCGTAGTTTAAGCCCAATCAATCCTGATACTGTCATCGAAAGGAAATGAACCTAAATCTGACAAAATACAGCAACCCCAAATCACAATGCTGCCCCCACAGGCTGGGAGGAGGCCTATGGGGGCAGTGTTGTGATTTGGGGTTGCTGTATGGGGTTGCCTGGTGTCCGTCCTGTTTACTACAACGCATTCTGCAAGAAAACAACTCCTATGTTGCTGCTGCAAGAAAAAGTCGACGTCACCTCTCTCTTTACTTTGACGTGACCATCACTGGGACTCAGGACATAATCTTCTCCCATTGCTCTGGAGATTCTCGCTTGCAAATTAAAACCATTTCACACTGATCATTCTACTGTTGTCAAAGATATAAGAAGAAACTCTCTGCATCAGTTAGGTGAAGTAATTTGTTGCTAGCTGAACCGTAATCATCCATGCAGAAATTATCCATCTAGAGCATCTTGCCTATTTACTTTAATTTTTTTTTGTTAAATTGATACATTTCTTTGGAAAGGTTGTGTATTTGTTTATGGGGCATTGCCAGTTTTCCTATGCCAAAAAAATATAATTTGGATCAATTTTCACTAAACAGGCAAGCCTTCCCCACTTCTCTTTATCTCACGGATATTAACAACCATCCACTGTTCTTAGCTATCAAGATATCAAGTTTAATTTGCACTGTTGTAACGTCTAAGTGGCTGCGTGTTTGAAGGGTAAGAAAAAAAGAAAAAAGAAATCTCCCTCTCTACATCTGCGTCTGTATATCAATGGCTTTTCCTCTCAGTGGGACTCACCACCCACAAAGGTTAATGAGCTTAAACACAGCTCAGAGTTAGCTCATTAAACAGACCACAGAGACTACAGTCGGGGAGAAGTGAGGGAGGACTGCTGAGCAGCAGAGTAAAGGTGGGCCGCTGACGTCAGCGCTGTTGGAGTCAGTCACCTGCGGCACAGCTAAGTGGGATTTTGTTTGTTTGCCCCTGCGCCTAAACCAAGACATAATGTGTGAAGAAATCATTAATGAGTAGGCACACTAAGAACGGGAGAGAAACGGAGAGTGACTCAGAAGATGTGGTTGCCAGCCTACATTTATCCTCCAACGCTCCTGCAACCCAGTCATTTAAACAGAAGTGGATCCAGCGAAGTGGGGGAGGAAGAAGGTCCGACTTTGTCTCCGGTGTAAACACCTACATAAGGAAGTACGAAGATGAGAGAGTGAAATAATCAAAGGACGGTTATCTGATTAAACCAGCTAGGCTTTACTTCTGTGTGTGTGTGTGTTTCTTTTAAATGCATACCTCAAAAGAAAAAAAGGATCCATACCTTTTGAACTTTCAAACATGTTGTTTTCAAATTGGACTCTCAGAATTCAATTCATTTCAATAAGATTTCATTTGACAGGCCAGTAGAGAGCAGTGGGTAATTGTGAGATGAAAGGAAAAGAGCACGTTGCTGTCTGTTATTGTTTTAAATAAAAATCTGAGCTAAGTGTTTAAGAGTAATATAACAAACCAAGTTCAAATGCTCAAAGAGGTGCCACAATGCCCTAGTATAAAAACAGAAATAAGAGTAACATATATTTTAATAGAATATGTTTTTTTTTTTTGTTTTTTTTTTTACAAAACACCTATCTAAAATATTTTTTGAAAAATACAGTTCGGGAAGCTAAAATACCTGGACACAATGCTATTTGGCACACTGTTGTGCTGTTTTCAAAGCAGCCAAATCATGGGTAGAATAAACTTTGTTGGCGCCACACACACACACACACACACACATATACAGTATATATATACAAATGACAACTTTATTAACTTAATGCAGTACTTTAATAATCTTCACCAGCAGTTGGTAGCTCAGTTGCTTTGGATGGATGAAAACTTTCTCTTACTGTTTTCCAAACCTTTTTACGATATTGTTGCATTGTGTATATATTAGTGTCTTATATTTCTTTTTTCATCCATTCGAAAAAAAAATAAAAAATCTTGTCTTAACTTCTGGTCTAATTGACGACAACTTTTACTTTGACAATCAGCGTTAACTCTCTATTCTCCTTTATTAAATTTTTCTTCTAACTTATTAAATTGAATTCAAATACTTTGTCCGTGCAAATAGTCGAATCTGCACTACACACAAGAGTAAACACTCACTTAACTTATGCAGCAACATCATCATATTTCTGAGGTTATCTATTAAAATAATGTAAAGTTTCCTGGTTTAAAATATATGTATATATATTAATTGCAATTCTCCACCATACCTTTCTGTGTGTGATTTTATTGATTCTGTAGCCGCAACGAAAATAATAACCAGAGAATTTTACTTATTTATTTTTTTGGAATGACTGACATATGAGCAACGACTATAGATGCTTGTCTGCTTTGTAAGATTGTTTGACTACTTCATTATGACAAAAAAAGACAAGATCATTAGAAGCAGTCCTTTCAACATTACGCCAGGCTGTAAATGAGGCATTATTTCTGTCTGATACTTTGTCAAGATGAAATTAATTAACAAGATTATTGCTGCTCTCATTTAAATCCTAATTTGATAACATCATTCAAACTGACAAGGCTGAAAGGTTTAGTCTTTCGTGCGGAGAAAACACAAGGGCTCAGGCTTTATATTGGAAAATGTGTAACCAGAGGATTTTTGAGTGGGTCCGATAACTAACACACACACGCGCATCACGCAGGCTCTTCGTGTGGTTTCATTTGGACAAATAGACATCCACATTTCGACGAGTCATCGAAACAAGAATGGCTTTTATGGTGTTAATCCCACACTATTAAACCCCCGAGGCTTACATGCAGAAATCTCCATCCACTTGTCCTCATGAATGCAACCCGTCTAAGCTGCTCTTTTTCCAAAGCAGGATAATGATGCATCAAGTAATTTCAAGGGTTTAAGTTTGAATTTTTGGTGGATTTTCATCAAATCTACACGGATTCTAAGGTTTGTTTTTTCTTTTTTTGGGATGGATCGTCTTGAATAACCACAAAAACAAGAGTTAAAATCATCAGTCCAAGTAAGTGATAACAATGTATCGGAGCAACAGAGAAACAGTTTACTGCCCTGCGTCCTTAAGGGACAAACACGAACCGAACAGCAGAATGCTATTCCTTTTTTGGCCTCTGTCTAAGCTACGCCCTAAATATAGGGCTTTCCCTCCCCGTGAAGCCATTTCCTGAACCTAACGTGTGTGTATGTGTGTTAGATATAGCAGAGGGAAAAACAGGTACACATTAAGCCAAATACATTCTCCCCCCCAATGACATATGTATACATTTCGATTTCTGTTGGCAAGTTGCAGAGGAAACAAGCATTTT
The DNA here is from genome assembly GCA_903066825.1 of Alfaro cultratus. NCBI lineage: Eukaryota > Metazoa > Chordata > Actinopteri > Cyprinodontiformes > Poeciliidae > Alfaro > Alfaro cultratus. The sequence goes on along the minus strand of CAEFZX010031046.1, from coordinate 19,283 downwards.
TTTTTTTGTAATAAACAACAAACATTTTGGGCTAACTCTAGCTGTTTCACTTTTCTTGGCAGAGTCAATTCAAAATGGATAAGTTCATTAATTGCCAATCATATTGAACTGTCTTGTGGATTTAGAGAAGGGATTTTGACCACGTCCTTCTGTCGACCTTATGACCCGGTACCAAAGCGTACCAGGCCCTCCGATACAGGCTGCCAGGTCCCTGTACAGTGACAGGACTTGGTCCCCATTGCTGGCAGTAAGTCAGGCTTGTTTCTGGAGAGAGTGGGACTCAATATCTCAGTCTCTGGCCTTTCTGACAGTTGACAACTGGTTTGAAGTTGGAGGGTTCCTGAGTTGCTATTACGTAGTTTGACCATCATTCCCTCATCTAAGGGTGAAAGGTTGAGTTGGATGGTTGGAACTACAACACAGTTGAGTGTTACAACATTACAATGATCCCAGATAGATAAAATACAGCTAAAGCTGGCAAACATGACGCTTCCTGAATGTCCTATCCAAAGCTACAACCTAAACCTGTCAGATATTCTGACAAAATTATACTAGAGTCGCCTGAACAGCTGCAAAAAGTTTGTGGTTTAATTGCAGCTTAGTTTATTCATATATTAGAATTTATTAACAGGTATGTAAATATTTGACTCGTCATGTATTCTTATGCTTTGTTTTGGACTCAAAATAAATTAAATTTTTTCCCACAAAATTCTTGATTTTAAAGCCTTTTCAAACTCAAAATCATTCCAATCCTCCAAAGAGAACAGCCCAAAATCGATTCTGACATTCAAACCAATGTAAGTGCATTTCTGACCGGCACTGACTGTATTTTCACACAAAGAGCAGAAATCTTTCAGCTGGATGAAGAGAGTGCAGCGGGTGATGGATGTCACAGGCAGCAAGCTGCAGTCTGTCAGGGGTCAGGAGGTCGCGGTGTGCGCTGAGTTAGACTGATAACCTGCGATGTTAAAGCGGCTTAGGAAGTCAGGCTGACACAATGCTCAACAGTAAACACTAGCGGCATGTGTCAAGCACTTTCCACTTGTCTGAGCGTGCATTCAGGTGAATAAAACTCTTTTGTGGTTTCTTGTAAAGCTTCACTTCAAAAACGATGAATTCAAATAGAACAACACGAGGCTATAGGAACCCTTTATTATCTCCGACAAACACAAACGTCAAGTCGCAGCGATGTGGTTCACACCGTGTCTCGCTCTTACGAAGGCAAACATAATCTAACCATAAAATATTCAGCACATTCTGTTCCACTGATAAACAAAGAAACCCTTTTTTAAAATGATTGTTTGGATTTTATGTGTTGTCCTAAATTCGGTTCTCGTTCTCTGCAACCACGGGTATAGTTCTCAAAAATCATGATTCACTCTGAACAAATTCCAGAGCAGATGGAAAACAAAGTCACTGACTTCAGTCTGGAAAGGATTGCAAAGCCATTATTAAGACCATTTGACTCCAGTGAACCACAGTAAGTTGATCAGTGTTTTCTGTGAAAGCTGATTGATGACTCACCCAGGCATAACTAAATAAATAAAGAAATTCTGATGAGATGGAACGCAAACGCTTATGAAATATTCTGTGTACTGACAGGACAAAAGGGATTTTTTTTTGTAAGATCTGCCAAGCATTACGTCTGTTATTAAAGAAACTCAGCATTTCAAAAACATATAATCAGTTTTGCATGGTGCTATTGTGTGATGGTTTGGGGCCTGAATGACTTGACATAATTAATGAAATCTAGCAATCAAAAAAACACAGTTTGTGATCACTTTGTTTGTCTTAGGATCAATCACATGTGTTGTGCTGAACGGTTAAAACAAAGTAGCTTGGTCTTCATTTTAGTCTGGAATGATATCCAATGGAAATTCTCCTGCTTAAGCAGATTGTTCATGCTTAAAATCCCTTTAACATGGCTAAAACAAAACAACTCTCCAAAAAAATAAAAATTAAAAATTGGTTCAAACACTCTCCATTGTGATTAAAGGATTTGCTGTTATTTGCTCCAAATTCTTGATCACATTTGTTGAGGTAGGAATTTAAGGGGCAGTCGCTTTTCCCATAGATCCTTATATTGGATGCTTTTATCCACCCAAATAGAATGATTTTTGAATCAGTTCCACCAGGTGTTTGCTAGTTGCTGCTGGCTAGTCTGAAGGAACTGAGAGGAGGAGTCACAGGAGGGAGGTGCTCTGTGGGGCGGAAGTGCAGTAGCTTGAAAACTGCAGCTCTGAGGAGGAGCTATGTCCTGGAAGGCGGGGCTAAGTCCACCCAGGCATTTTTCACAGCTGAATGGTTGCTACGGGAGATTAAAAGGATTTCTCAAACATGCACGAAAGAATCAGGGCAACACTCCAGGTGTGGTTTTAATGAAGAAATAATATTATTGGTCTCACTTCTAAGTGAGACCACGAAACAAAACAAACCTGCAAGTGTGCAAACAGCTTTCTATTCCTCTGCATTCCAGGCATGCTTTGGTGGAACATAATCTAGGAGAAAGCGGTTAAAATCCACACTGCAGCTTTTACAAAATCAAGGGTTTTGATAGAGTTGAAATAGCTTTGTCGGATTCACCGGCTGCTGTCACAAACAGCAAATTCTCTCTGGGTCACATTGTGAGCGCGGTAGGACAAAGAGCAGCTCGTAAAGAAGAGAGCAGCAGAAAGGGAGAAACCCACAGTGGTGCTTTGACTAGAACAAAGCTCTGAGCTATCCACAGCTGTAACACAAACATGAGCACTTATTCTGGGTTCAGCTACTAGGTGGTCCGAGGAGGGCCGTATTTCAAGTCTCCTCTGACAGACTTACAGCTCACAGACTGAAGCTGGCTGTTGACTTTGCAAAAGAAAGACCGGTTTACAACCATCGACATAAGGAGCATGGAGTCAAGGAATCGCTCCCTGGAAAGCTTTACTTTACTCTGATGACTATTTTTCAAGAGCAGACCGAGTTCTGTCATCCATAAATCCACTAGAATTGGACTGGCATGTGTGTATTGATCCATATGAATGCATGCGTGTGTGTGCTGGCGTTTACAGCGACTGCGCAAAGAATGGGTTTAATGTACAGGGTAATGTATTCATTGTTCTGTTTTATGCCCATACATAACGCAGTAAAGCTCTTCGGGGGCTTTGGTTAATTAAGAACTGCTGAACACACATTTACACACGCAGGGTCTATCATGTTCCGTAAACTGCCAGGAGAGTCCCACCAGTATTTGTGTACAGACCAAAAAGAAGCTGGAAGCTTTGGTTGCCATTTGTTACGGCGCGGCACATTTAAAGCTACAGGCAGAGGGGAGTTCAAAGTTTTCAGTCTGGATGAAAGAGGGTAGCATGAAAGCACAGAGAGGACTTCATCTATAATAGAAACACTAGCGGGATGTGGGGAGGGGGGTTATGGAGGTGCAACCAAGGCTCCACAGACAACAACTCCTTTAACTTGTACCGTGTTTTCTCACCGGTTTTCCTCTCTGTTGGTTAATCCTGACCAGCAGCCCGTCAGCAGCGCCTGTGCTCAGAGGGATTCTCTGCCGCTTTCGGTAAGAGACGATACATTTAAATGGAATTCAGGTTGGATCGCAGGTAGATGGCCTTTTTTTTTCTACTGCACTCTCTGTTGTTTTAGGTGCATAATACAGTCCATAAAAATCATCAAGCCATACTTCATTTTACTATTTAAATAACAATATACATTTTATTATAATGTCAGGAACACACAGCTCTAATGACTCAAGAACACTTTATGCATCTTTAGCAGTAGTTTACATGCCAAGGGGCTGCTTAGCAAGTCTTGCTTAAAATTTCAACTGAATTTAAGTCTTGACTTTGACTAGGCCACTCTAAAGCCTTTACTTATTTATTTGTTTGGAACAGTCCAATTTGAGTGGGAAAATGGACACCATGTGTGACACAAAGAATCGCCTCCCTGCTGATGGTCAGATTCTCTTTCAGCATATTTTGAAAAAAATACAATAAAATAAAAAGCAGAATTCATGATTCTGGTCCTGAAGCAGCAGAGCCCAGACCGTCCACAGAGGATTACACCACCACCAGTTCCAACTTCGGTATGGTTTTCTGAAAGGCCATGTTAGTTTAATGCCAGTTGTAACAGGATCAAAAATGTCTGAAGAGTTTCACTTTCAGCTCGTCAGTCCACAGAATATATGATTCCCACCTTCCCCCGTTAGTAAATAAAATCATAATTTTGAAGACTGCTTTTTGGATTTACTTTGGATTTTTTGTGTTTTTTAAATTTGCTTGAGGATCTGAAATATTTAGGTGTGGCAAAAAGCAAATGAAAGAAGAAATCTGCAGGGGGGCAGATACTTTTTCCACCACCTCAAATAGGAACGTTTTGTGTCAAACGAAGTTGATAATTTCAAGTGTTTCTTTGGGCAAATTGATTGAACTGTATTAAGCAAAGGGAAGGAAGGATGACTCCGGTCCAGGGAGTGAACAACATGTGGCCGAAGAGCTGTTGCTACAATTTCCAAGTTCACATGTCTTTGAAATGGCAGCCTATGAAGACATCTACTGCTATAACATACTTGTAATTAATACTGACTGACAAGTAAGCTCTGCTCTCAAATGTGCAATTCAACATAAAGATTTTATGTCAGAATCACATAACCCTCATTGTGTTTCTGCTGGGGAAAGCTGGCCGTCTCCTGCTGACAAAACCAAATAAACCAACAGGGTTCGAGTCGCAGAGCGCTCAGATATAGTTGTCTGTCCTTTGTGTAATTAAACTCTGTTCGCAGGGAAGGAAAAACAGAACAATGACACATCAATGGAAACACAACTGCATCATTAAAGAACATTTTGGATAATAAATTATTGGTCCCATGACTCCACTTTCAGTAAGCCATGACAAAGCAACAGCTGTTGTTAATTAAAACGGAGCGCAAATTTTTAATTTAACTGAAAATGAATTTGGAGGGGAGGAAATAAAGGTACTTAGAGGAGGGCTTCCTCCAACTAATGATGCACAAGTAGGAAAATCTGTACAGTTTTCTGTCAAATTCCTTTTTTTTCTAATGATAATTGGGATGGAGACAAAAACAACAACAACAACAAAAAATGACACAAAACACAAAACATTTTCATCTCCTTTGGACTTAGTTCCTCAAGAAGAGAAAATAAAGAGAAGACATGGAGAGACAGAAAACTAAATCAGATTACAAAGTGGATACTTGAACATTGAGCTGAATGTAATTCCCAAAGACAGATATGCGAGATATGACAATTTCAAGGTCACGGAAACCTAAAAAATACAATCTTGAAGTCCTGCAGCCTGGTGTTCCATTTTTAGTGTTTTTTGATGTCGGAATACGAAAAACAACAACCTTTTATTCTTGTTTTTTTTTAATCCAATTCACAATCAAATTACAAAGGAAACCAATAAGTTTTTTGTTATTTAATTTGTCAACTGAAAATAAAAAGGATGCTCACAGTCAAGGATGCTCAGGCGATCAAAGAAAGGAAGGTATTGGTGCACAGACGGTTGGATGTACGAGGCGGATGTATGGATGGTTTTAGTGCATGATTTAGTGGATGGACAGATTAAGCAGCCAGTGGCTGGATGTAAAAATGAAGAGATGAATGTATGAAAGAACTGCGGGATGAATGGCTGAATTGGACAAACGACAGACCAACTGGTCGATGGATGAAATGACGGACAGCTGAATTAGAAGTACAGAGGGTTGTGTAAACTGTTCGCGTTGTTCAAGTGACTTCTTATCTTTGCTGAAATTTTGCCAGAAGGTTATTAGTTGCTGTGAAAAGGATGACGAGGAGGAAACGTCACCGTGAGGCTGAAAGGCCCTGCGGTCCTGTCAGACAGCGGCAGACGTGGCGAGAAGCTTTCCGGAGAGTCGTTCTGGGCGTCACAGCTGCGTCTCTGCACCATGTGTGACTTCTGGTGTGTGTATATTCACAGTGAGGATGAGTATGTTGATTTTTTATTTAAAGATGTCTTCTGGATTACAAATAGATTAGAAATGTGGGTTTTTTTTGTTTTTTTTTTTAAATCTCTGTGTGTTTCAGGAATGTATCTGAACGCTGGTTTGAACTGAACTGGAGTCCATCCAGATGTTTTTTCAAACAACCCGGAGCTGGAAAAGCACAAGAGTACAGCAAGTTCGTCTGAACTGATGAACAGAAATAGAAAATCTTGGTACAATGCAGAGAGAAACGGACCGAATCCGAAATCCTAAACCCTATAACCGAAAAGAGGAAGAAAAAAAAAGAAAAATTAGGAGTGCTGCTAGTTAACAAGCAGCTGCATGAAAAAGAAACAAAACAATACAACTGTAACAAAAGAAAATCCATGTATCTAGTAATTAGCTCACGATTAATTAAATTTTCTGCACCAAAGGCTAATTTGCTGAAATTCAATTAAAACGCCGTGTTAAAAGTTTTGCACTAATTGTAAAACACCTTCTACTAACCTGAGTGAAAGTCTGAGAGGAATGTGTCCTGACGTTGATTCTGGTTTCATTTCCCCGAGCTGTTTTAATTACCCCGTCAGGATCAACCCGTTACCACTGATTAGCTGCACTCATGTGTCATTTGATACTCCTGTGCATTTGATTGTTGTCAGTGGAAGATTGCAGGACAGCTTCCATAACTGAACACCATTTTGTTTTCCTGTCTCTTAAACTCTGGGTCAAACTGGATTTCACTCTGCTGGATGTTTTTTACTTATGGTACCTGTTTTCCTGTGTTCTTAAAAAAAGACTCCTTTCTATAATTACAACTCACTGAAAAGTAAACATTTAGCGGTCAAAGATTAAATTAGGCTTTACAGTAATTAAATCCACGGCAGAATGGGTTTGCGGCTCTGATCTGCGCTCATGCGCTCCATCTGTTTGCCATTTCAGATATCCTTTCTTCTCCTGGAAACATTGCAGTTCTCCATAGTAAAAATTGCAGACTGACAGAAAAAAAAAGAGATTTGAAACAATGTGTGCAGAAATCCACTTTTTCTCTGTTTCACATTCTACTACAAACAGGTTGTTTATTCTGTTGTAGTGAAACAGAGAATGCAAAGAAAAGAGAAAACGCTCAACTGCGGGATGTCTTCCTTTTTTTTTTTTTTTTGAGAAATTTGTGCTGCTCAGCAGGAAAAGCATGCAACCAGAAGATTTCCCTGTGGATGCTGCTTTTGTTTTATTTATTTATTTTTGTGTGTGTGCTGCCTGCTGTTTGAAAGCAAACGCAACACTTTAAGGGGACATAAAATTTTCAGACTTTCCAAAAAAGTTCCCTTAGTGAGTGTTTTTAAACAAGCGTCACACCTCGTGATTTAATTTCGGACTCTCTTTTGCAACGTTACTGATGTGCTTTGGTGCCTCATCAGATAAGTAAATATTTGTGAGGATCCTTGGAGACATAAGCACTGAAGCAAAAAAAATAAATAAAAAATTGTGGCGTCGAAAAGAAAACAGGCTATTTGCAAATTGATTCTCTTAACATTTGCGGCATTAAAAGCAGATCCTGCGGCACACACACTTTATTTCTTTTTCTTTTTGGTTTTCCTACCGGTCCCGTACGGGTCGTAGTTCCACTGGAAGTGGAAGTTTTCTAATCACAGCTGCTGCCGTTGTTAGACTGGAGGGAGAAGAAGTGGGCTGTTTGCGGCCTGCTGACGGCTCGCTATGGTCACAGATGGCTTTGTGTTCTGCATCGTGTGTGGTCAGCTGGATGCTGCCATATGGAGGTTGCATGCTGCTGTCAGTGCAGCATTGCAGTGAAGAGCCTCTGGCACTGCTGTCAGCCGGACAAGGAGACAGGCCGTTGCACCGGTCACTGCCACCTCATGCCATCTGGGTATCTGGACCGGGGGTGGAGGGCTGGGAGGGTCTGGGGGCTGATGACAGGGACATGTCAGTGGGAGGACAGGAGGTAATGTTATATACGCTCTCGCCTACGCAGTTTGCCTGATGGGGCTGATTTCAAGGTGTTCGTTTTCAGCACTTCATTTTTTCTTTAAACTGTTGTCACAGTTGGATTAACATGGAAGTGAGTCAGAAACGTTTGAGCTCTTTACGGTGCAATTTATGTAAGAAGACTAAAACAGTCAAAATTGAAATCGAATCACGGCGCACAATTTATTTTTTTTGGTCTTCTTTACTTTACATTATTCCACAGGACTATCTCTGACAGTTTGAACTCGAGGTCAAATGTAGAAATGTATTTACTGTGAATCTCAGTAATGCTTTATCCAGATGTTATAGTTTAAAATGTTGTCACTTTCCTAAAATAATGGCCTATGTCTTTTTTTATTATTATTATTTTGAAAGAGAAAAAAATCACCATCTCTATTTTTGCCAAAAGATGAATTAGTCAAAAAGAAAAACATTTTGACAAAAAATGACTTGTATCATTATTTTAAGAATGTAACAATATGGTGTTTCAAAGGCATAATCTTAGGTCCTACTCTGTTTAAATTTTACGTGCTATTACTGCTCAGTATCGTCAGGAATATATGGCATACGTTAATCTTAGCTGTGATGATGACACACAGCTCTGTGTCACCTGATGGCTCAATACCAATTGATGCACTTTTTTTTACTCTGTGTTGAAAATTAGATTTTTGATTGCAAAGAACTAGTTTCTGCTCAAATGGAGCAAAAGATGTTTAGTTATTGAGAGCTTGAAATACTGCCAATGACACCGAGGTGATGCAGTAAAAAAATAAAACTAAATCTGAGTGATTCTCACTTCACATAAACTGCATTCCCACTGTCCTCATAATTGCACAATTTGACATTTTTAAAATAAATTTGTTTAATAGAAACACCAATTTTGAGAAATAAAAACCTTGTTTTTCAATTTAAAGAAAAGTTCTTGCACTGGATGAAATGTGTTTTTTTTTTTTTCTTTCATCGTTTCGAAGCTGGTTTGTTTGCAAAACTGCAATGGAAACACTTTTGATGAAAAACTGGATGTTGCCACTGGTGTAAACCATGAAAACGAAGGCAACAGGAAATGAACACAGGATGATTTACTGCATGTTTAATGACTCATCATTTGAACAAACTTATTCATGTGAGATTTTAATTGTGTTTCTTAGTTATTGCAAACACCATTATCTGCGAAAGTGTTTTTTTCCACATTAGCAGAATAAAGTTTTACACACATTTGTGATGGAAACTCAGTTACTCATAATGTTTTTCATCACCTGGTTAATAAATGAATTTCCCCACCCAATTCAGCTGAACGCTAGGTGGCTTTAGAGTTATTTTCAAAGTATTTGTCTTTGTCTCATCTACTCCAAATTCCTTATATCCTATGAAAAAAAAATTCTTGGCATTTAGTTAGAACGAAAACCTTTTTCAATTTCAATGTGAAAAAGTGTTATTTTTTTTATTCCTCCCCATTTCATTTCCATTATGAGAACTCAAAAATAATTTTCGGTTGGTGTCAAACATATTTAGCAGTCTCCAACTCAGTATATATTTAGCTTGTGAAAAGTAATTGTTTGCTCTTGGATGTTAGGGCCACCGCTAATCACCTCCTTCTGCTCTTCTGGGTTTCCACTCATTTGAACCATGAGATAGACAAATCCCGGATGCTGCACTTGGTCTTACGTCGATCGGTCTGCATGCTGTCCGTCATCTTGTTCGGCTTCTCAGACAGCCGTCCAGCTGATCGTTCACACTGGTGACCTCAGAGAAGTCAGTAAATGGCTCCACTGCAGAGTTTGAACCACCACCTCGCTTAATTATTCACATGGGCTGAGCAATCAGTCTGCACTCTGGGACACTGCTTCCTTGAGCTTGGAAGCTGATTATAAAGCTTTGGCAATCCAAGCAGTTTGAATTATTTAAATCTCTGTTAAGCCTTCCTCACATATATCAATGGAAAGAATGGATTAGGAGCTGACATGTTTTGGGGTTTTTTTTTCCCCCTCTGGCTTTTCACCCCTCCAACCTCCACCTTCTGCTTCTTCCCTCGAACTTGACAAACAATCCCCATAAATCAGAAAACGAGGCCTTTCAAGGAAATTACTATATTTTTAAGATCCGTACTGAAGTATGCTTCACTGTTGCGCTGCTTTTCAGCTGAATCGGGGTTGTTATTATGTGGCAGGATTAATTTATTATTTTTCTTCTGAGTAAGAAAAAAATCTGATAAAGAACAGGGAGAGAAAAAATGTGCATACGAATGGATCCGCTCTGCAGTGAGGCGACTTTGGACTGAAGATCTGAAGACAAGTTCTTGGTTTTAAGCAGAGATGTTCACAAGTCAAGTCTCAATTCCTTAACGTCTGAAAGTAAATGTCACTTCGAATGGATGCCGTCTAACCTGCCTATAAACCTGCTCAGGCACTGCCAAGAATTTAAATATCTATTCTTAGGATTAATTTCATTCATGAGAATTGAACGTCATGTGTCTACATGAATGCAACAGGAAGTAACTTTGTTATGAATGACTTTGCAATTATTCAACTTTAACAGATACTGGAGGTAAATTAATTTAATGTTGTTATAAAAAAATAAATAAATAAAAGACATTCAGTGCAATGTTCAGTTTAAATGACATTTGAGAGTTTATTATTTTGAGGCCACAAACATAAGCAGGTTGCTATTAACTATTTATACGCCAACGCCGGTGAATGTTTCAGGGAAATAAATCAAAGTTTCTATATTGGGATCCCTGTCAGAGCTGCAGTGTGTGGCTAATGCACTGTGAATACGTCTTCAGTGGTAATATGCAAAAGCCAAATTTAGAAGCTGGAGTAAACTTCTTCAACTGGCTCTGTTGAGAATAATAATAAAAATAAAAACGAAAAGATTGTGTACGAGACTCAAGTCTAAAGTCGACTTTAGAGTTCAAGTCAACTCCAAAGTCTTTATTTTTGGGGCATAGCTACAACCTCGGCCCGAATCTTTCTGATGTTCATCTGAGTTTTGCAAATGTTTGTTTTCCAGAAGCTGCCACTTCTGGAAAACAAACGGCTAATTTTTTGCGCTGGTTTGGATTTCTGTGCGTTCCATTTAGGTCACCTGAACCCTGCGCGCCACAACATTTCATCGTCATCCTTCACATCGTCGGCAGCAGTCAGGGTGACGTGAACGCGTCATAACTTTGTAAACGCATCCCTTTTCTTGTCGGCTCGCACAAAAATTACAGCTGTGGGGGTTAAAACAACGTGGGGCTGTCTGTCAGACGCGAAGAGAGGCAGGAGGAGAGCGACGTGCCCACTAGGTGAAATGAGTGACAGAGGGTGATAGAAACTCTTCAATCCACTCTCAGCCTGCCACAGAAATGAATTCACTTTCTCCCTGATTGAACCATTACTGCAGCGAAAGCAAAGGGAAAGGTTTCTCTCATTTTTATGCAGTCATGAAGGGAAGAGGTGGAATTTTTTTTTTTCTATTTACCCCTAAGTGATGTCGATTTGGATTTTTGAAAATTGTATGTGAACTCAGTCTTAAGCTTGCATCAGCCTTATAAATCATACAGCTGGCTATCAAGTCTCACTGCTGTAAAAGTGAGCAGGGATTCAGCATTGGACTCCATCAGATCCCCGACTGAGAAAGAATGAATTCAGGAAAAAAAAAGACAAATAGTATACATTTAAGATGTTAGAAAAAAAAAGAAACCCTACACTTTTTTGAAAAATAATTCATTTTCTTTGAAATGTGTTAAGTGTTAATTGGTTGCACACCTGTGAATGTATTTTAAGAAGAATAGGAAAGTAGTGCGCACATCCTGATGTAAAAAAAAAAAAAAAGACGGGGGAAAATAAATTGTTCTACAAATAAAGGGAATAACCAACAATCCTAAAGTACTCAGAAGTTTTAATGAGGGTAAAAATATGCTTGTTACAGAAATCAGACAGACACAACTTCTGTGCTTTCAAATTTCAGGGAGCAAATATCGGGTGTTACGAAATGTCTGGCAACTCTCTCATCTTTATTACAAATATTACCTTCATGTTCTAAAACTCTGATTTTTAATTTTCTTTTAGTTTTTCCTCATGTAAATCAGGCCACAAAGACACATTGATACATACATGACATATTTTTAGTCTGACAAGTTATTTTGTGCGAGACAGAAAACCTTTTGGCTGGATGAGGATGTCGGACCACATTGCCTTTAATCATCTGACTACACTGAGCGCAACTAGAATGAGAGAAACTACAGGAAGTAGAGGTGCAGGAGTCTGATCTAACTAAAGAAGTTCCCCAAACTCTTTTCCGCTTATTGGCAAAAATGGGAAGCTGTGGCCTGTGGTGGGATAGATAAAATGTGCCAATGTTTAATGACACACTTTTTAATCTCCTTAGAAAGTGGAGCGAATGTAGTTGCCAACACAATGTTTGAGTCTATATTAGAAGGAGAGTTAGGGGCTAATGCTACATCCCTCTTCAGACATGTAGCTTCTTCGTAACAGTTTTGCAGTAACTGGTCCTCATAACCTCCATCCCTTCATCTCGGACATAAATCTTTAGCTCGCATGTCGAAAGCTTCCTCAGTATTACAAATCCTTCTGACTGAAAGGAAGACTCTTCTTTAAGCTAGGAGGACGGTAACTACTGAAATGTAAAAGTTTGCTCCTATCGGTCGGTTTTCTTTAAACGGTTGTGATTTTTTTGGAAGATTTTTGACGAAATCTGACATTTCAAGGCATAGTTGTGTCTGATCTTAAAAGAGGAGGTGGCAGAGATGAACTCTTGTTACAAAAGAAAGCATTTTAGATCCACTCTTTAGAAGCAGTAAACCCTAAAGGATGTAAGGAACTGCTTTTGAATTGTGTCCTTTGACTTTTGTGATTTTATGTAAGTTTTCTGCAATTTTATGAGAAACTGACTATGCTCATTTCTCACAGATGCCTCTTTTCTGAGACTGATTGTCCAGCTTTTCTCTGATTGGGTTAGTCGCCCTTTAATTTCTACAGACATTGTTTGTCACATATCTGTTAGAAGCTGACAATGGCTTATTTTTACCCTTCTTGAAACCTTTGAACACTTTTTGAGTGATGGTATTCTCATCTTTTAAACTGTATTTTAAGGCCACATCATAAATAGTTTTATTGTATGACATGATGGGTAAATCAAAAGAATTCAGCCAACGTATCATGTACAGAATTATGGCGCTGCATAAACCTGATTCATCCTTGGGAACAATTTACCAAGTCCAACCATCGTTTGACTCAGATACTCAATAAAATAAAATAAAAAACTCTAAACTATTAATTAGAGATACCTTGACTAAAAATCCCAGCAGCACGATTCAAACAAGCTAAAATGTCCGTAGAGCATTCGCTAATTAACCGACAGCCAAGAATCTCCGTACCCCAAGGGCAAGTTTCACTTGACAGGGGAGCTATTGGTTGTACACTGGCCTTAATGGAGGAGTGGCAGGAAATTGCATTTTGTCCATACTGACCACCCAAAGCACAGCACTCCAGAGTCACATTCACCCAGTCACACATCGATATGTCGATACGCAAATAGGTCAGGAACTCAGGGTTAAGTACCTCGCCCTGAGGCAAATCGACCTATAACTGAATGAAGCTGGAATCAAACCTACAGCCTTCCAATTGAAAGTCTACCACCTGGTTACCACCCCTGTGAATAAAATGAACCAGCAGACACACATTCACACTCACAGACACAAATACCCAAAAGGTCATACATAAATCACTCTCCCACAGGTTCATATCTTATTAATGCAACTTGTCTACTTTGATGCCAGATGCATCTCTGATTTAATGGACTCAATCAAGCGATCCTCATTGCAGAGTCATGCTACTCTGACACATGTAGGTAACCAGCTACTTCATATTTTCTTTCATAGGACTGAAAGAAAATCCACTAAGATTTCAGTCTCTATGTGCAAAGTTTGTAGAAATGTACCCCCCAAAAAACTTCCCACTACTAAAACTGATAGTGAAAAGAAGCAATATCTCATGGAGTCTGCATGCAAATGTTAATGAAGCATCTGAAACCATGCAGTACTAACACCACTCAAACAGTCACTGCTTCGCTGATGACCCCAATAAGACCTTAAAGACTGTTGTTGTAGCACAAGATGCGCGGCATGGGGGCTTTGAAAAGCACTGCGCCGACGGGCCTAGAACACATTCAACACAACCACAATAACCAGAGGCAAACACAGAGCCAACATGCAGGAGGTATTTGCTTTCTGTCACTTCCAATATAAGTGCCAATTCCAGGGCATAAAAATAAAGTCATTTCTCTGTCATTGTTGGCAGACTGCCCAAAGCCACTGACGGCTTTCTGTCCTTTTCTGCCACAGAGCTCTGACAAGTGACAGGTGATCTATGGCTGCTTGAAGTCTGGGATCTAAATCTGAAACGAGCTTAGCCGCGGCTCGCGAAATGAGAATTGATAATCGAATGATGCTGAATGAGGGGACCTGTCAGCACATTGTAAGGGAGCTGACGGATTTAGTTAAGTGAGAAGGAAGGCATGGCGGATGAATTTTGGCAGGATAAAGAAGCACTCTGCAGTTGGAATGAAGCTGTTGCTCGCCACACTCATTCCTGATTTTCTGCGAGTGCTTAGACTCTCGGCACATTGGGAGAGGAGCGGCTGAGGCATACTAAGATTTGCTCCTTGTAGAACATAACATACTAGGCTGAATCTATTTAAGTCTAGACTTTTAGCTCTTCGCTATTTTGGACAGTGATAAAAAAAAAAAAAGAAGAGAGGACGGAGATGGGGGATTTTACGAGACTATACAGCGGCAGCCTTTTGTAAAGCTCATCATGTTAAATTAAAGTTTGTACTAGGCTCATTACGAGGGGTGCCCTCGTAATGAGCACCCCTCTTATGTGCATAAAAGAGGAAAGAGTTTTTCCTCTTTTATGCACAATAGCTGTTCATTAAATCATCTTAAGTGATTCTTATTAAAAATAAGAAGCACTTTTTTTTTGCATTTTCTGTCTCGTATTCATTTTGGCTTTTCAATATATTGACTATTCATCCATTTGCCCCTGATTTATCTTATTACTAATAGTAAAAGGAAGGCCAATGCGATGTTAAAGGTAAAAAACCAACCACACTGCAACAGGCTGATCCAAAATAAGCAAGTAAATATGTAAATGAATGAACTTTTCTATACAGAGTTCCTGTCATGTAAAAATAATATACATTAATTGTATTATACTACATTTTTTACAATAATGCTAACCTACATTAAGATGTTTGGTAGTCTTCCATATATATTTTACAAATATTATTAATAAAAATATTTATAATGCTCTTTCTGTTATTAGGAAAAACATTTTAATGAAATGAGAAACTAAATCATTTCCCCCCTAATATAAACATTCTCAGTAAAAGGTTAAATTTTTGGACTAAACATTTATTGCTGGTGAAGAACAAAGCCGCTCTCAATGTTGTTTGGTAGGAAAAGATCCCTCTTTGTCAAGCTGTGCTTTAAAAAAAAAAGAAAAAAGAAAAATCTTAACAGGCTGTTCAAAGTTTCTGGATGTTGTAACTAATCAGTTCATCATGTCACTTTAAATATTAACTTATAAAAGATGGAGTAATACTGAAAATAAACCAAGTGCAGAACCATGCTGGGTTTTTTGGAGTAGTGACATTCTGGGCACGTATTGATTTCCAACTTAGAACGACTTTATAAGTCGGTTCATCTCCTGTGAATGTCAAACCGGTAGCGTTACACAGCAAAGTTTTACAAGGTCATTGAAGAAACGCATCTGCTAGATAACTGAGATGCTCATGGAGACATTTATTAGCACGACGTTAAACTGACAGAACTTGAGTTTTTACTGGAAATTAAAGCAAAACTAGCCACTTTCAATCATCTGTCATAAAACGGTGATAATAATAATAATAGGAGACTAAACGAAATTTCTGGTTTGCTGACGTTTAAACGCGTCTTGGGAGCTTACGCCACCATTTATTTGAGGCGGCAATCGCTTTCTCGAACCCGCACGCTCATTTGCTTCTGATATTTTGCACATGTATGTCAATGTTGGACACGTGACACAAATACGCACTTTTTTTTTTTCTCGGCCAGACTTAATGGCATCAAATGAATCTACTAAAGCACTCAACAACCCCTGCTACGTCTCAGAATACTAATAGGAGATAAAAAAGCTCCGACTCAGAAATGAATAGACATATTACCAAAGGAATTATAGTTCACCAAGCTCCATATGAATATGCAACACCTCCTTCTCTTAACTGATTCCATCCTCATAATCATCCTCTTGATATTAGGTATAATAACCACGGTATTCAGAGCAGTACATAAAGCAATTTGCGATCGCCTTGCCATCAGCATACAGAACATGTACGAGCTGTTAAACAACATATAAACTCCCAGGCCATTAGTGAGAGATACCAGAATATAAAGAGAGCTTTTTTTTTTTTACTTTACTTGAAATTGAAGTTTTGTTTTGTGTTGTTTTTCTTGCTAGGAAGTATGTTTTTTATCTTAAGTAGTGGAAACTGTGGGATTATTCACTCAGGCATCCAGCTGTCCATAGATTTATTCCTATGTATAACTTTAACTCTAGATTTTCCGTGCTGCCTTAAAGTGATTAAATTATTGTCCGAACGGAAATGAAGACACATACGACTCAAAAAATCACTTTTCGCCAACAGTCTATTGCCAATCTGGCTTCATAACTGCTGTTTTAAGCATCAGTAGTCATTTTTTCCATAAGATGCCAGGTGTTTGGTTAATATGTGTGCACTCTGTGTTAATGAAGCAGCTGCTTTTGTGTTCAGTTGGTATCTACTTTGCATTGGATCAAATGCTCCTGAGGTTAATTATTTTTTACAGAGGTTTTACCAGGAGCTGTAGGTAATCTACTGAGGCTTTCAAATTTCTTTATTTTGCCTTTTTTTGAATATATTCTAAGAAGAAACTGTCAGTGGGCTTTTGTGATTTTTCTTTTATGTTTTTTACACTAACTGGTAGTCGCAAACGTAGCTAGCCAGGGAAAATTTGAAGCAAAAACACTCTGTTGCGGTTTGAGGCCAGGCCTGTAAGTATATCTTATCCAAATTTGCTCCAGCATTTTTACAATGTTTTACATGTTCAAAACCAGGAACCACTTGGATTAAACAAATCAAAGAAGACGCATCCCGTGGTTGAGAGAATGATTTCAACCTCTTTCAGAAGGGTCAAGTTACCGGGAAGAATCGAGCAAGGAGAACATGAGATTGGTGGAGCTACTGCAATTGGGGAAAGAGCTGTCAACACATTTCTTAAAAGCTGGAGGAATAGTAGGGAACCATTATTTTTTGCAGAACTGCGGTCAGAAGACAATCCTAAATAGTCATGATTGGGGATCACTTAAACATCTGGTGGAATCACATTGTTAAAAACAACAACAGAACTAATGCAAATAACAGATTTGTTCAGAAGTGATTTTTTATTTTTCTAGGTCAAGTCTTTCCACCCAATTCAGACTCAAGATTCAAGTCTAATAGCGAAACAAACTTTTTTTCTTTCTTTTTTTTATCAAATCCATCAAACCTGTTACTATGATTCAAGTTTCCAAGTTATGTCTCAAGTCTTAAGAGCACAAGTCTAAGCTGAATCTGAAGTTTTTTATTATTGCAACTTAAGTGCGACTCAAGTCGTAGTCTTAAACTCAAGTCACCATCTCTGGATTGTGAATGGTCCTCGGTCGCGATGCAAATGGGACAACAGGTTTTGGGAGTAAACGACAGTGTAACCTTTAGCAAACCAGTCATCTGTGAAGCTGATCACAATGAAATACTTTGGTTTTCGAAGAAGAATGAAGACCAGAATCAGAGCCCATGTGATCTACTGAGTAAGTGTGATTGGAGCATCAGAGTAAGACGAGAGGCGCGCGCACATTATGTGGCCAAAGAATGAGGTCAAGCTGACTACCTGAATACACTGACTGACCCGATTGTTCCATCAGTGAACATCCTTTCTGATGACGAGAGACTATTCCAGTGCAAGGATTCATCAGGCTTAAACTGTGCAGTGTTTCATCATTTACACAAACGGATTGGTCACCACAGAGTCCAGACCCATTGAGGATCCTTGGATGTGTGCAGCGGCTGGATTCCCCAATAAGAAACACAAGACATCAGGAAAACTAATGCAACTGTGGACAGAAGAAATGTCTTTACAGAACAACATCGGTGTTATTCAGGAGCGACAAACCTCTTATACACGGGAGCAGTAACGTGTGAGGCGTTTGGGAGAAATTCTAGTAAGTGATTTTACAGAAGAGCTGTGGATTCATAACACACAACTTTTTGATGCGGTGAGAGCTCTGGTGGAGTCACCTGCACGCTGTCCGAAAAAAAACAAAGACAAACGTTTTGTAACATCCGGCTGCTGACCACCCGACTAGTGTGGTGCAGAAACAGCCTTTCTATTGCAGTTTTGGCACATTGAAATCAAGACGTTATCCAAGAGCAAAAACATTTTATCGGAAAACGTGTTTTTAAGAGATTGCTGTGTTTCCATTAAGCAAATTTATTTTCGTAATTTCAATTACGTTCCAATCAAAGCTAAACGTACTCCAACTAAATGTTTGTATGTGTAACTTTTCTTGGGATGGGCGATGCATGATTGGCTCCCAAATGGTCAATATGCCAGTGCAGAGAGTCACCATTTAATTGGCAGGAGAGTAATTTACCTCTGTTCTTGTTTTTACTGCTTTATTTCTATCCCGAATGGCTCTTGATGTTAAACAATAATGGTCACAGGTTAATCAACATTTGTTGAAAAGTTTAATTGTATGGATAAATTAATTATCTCCCGTTTCTGTCAAGAGCCGTTGAAGCTAGGCCACAGCCAAAAAGCTGAAACAAACTGCAAAAGAAAAAAAGAAAACTCGCTGACTCCAGAAACTCAAATTGAATCATAGCTGTGTGTTGCGGCCACCACATTAGGACTTCAACTGTTTTTTAACACCTCGTTTTTACTGTGATGTCCAGAACGTCTTATTTTATTTTTGCCGTTTCTAATGATTCAAAACGGGGCTCGTGAGACTCACAACTGTCTCACGTTGCATTACAACGCACCAGTGACACTCATGATTCATGACATGCTGTGGATATAACGACTGCCAAGGCGATGTGATATGACAGCTCTTAGTGTTACAGATATTTCTGCTTTTCTTGGACTCCGTCTCCAAGCGCCTTTTACTGTCGCATTAGCTCCATCGTGGAGTTTTATACTGGCCAGTGTAAGGAAAATAATTATGTTTAATGTCTTGATACAGTTAATCCTACAGCATGTGTAAAAGGTATATTGAATATTCTCATT
>CAEFZX010031045.1:0-15256 GCA_903066825.1 Alfaro cultratus | reverse complement strand
TTGAGTTTCTATGAATAATGCCATCAAACAGTACCATGTCATCAAGAGACTAGAGAAAAACAACTGTCATCAAATTATTTTGTAAGAAATCCTGTGGGAATGCAAAGGACATCCTTAGGGTCTAGAAGGTTCTTAGTTAAACCAAAAGAAATTCTGTGTCAGCAACTACTCCACAACTCTGCTCTAGCTGATGCCCTTCATGTTCAAGATGCTGAATTAGCTCCTGAGTATGTCTGGAACTGTTAATGACTTATTTATTTAATTCAGATGAGTTGAACCAGGGAAAAAGCTAAACGACATCAGACACCATTGGAGTAGACTTTGTTTTGGAGCAGAAGTAGATCAGCTAAAAGGTTAAACTCTTGATTTAGTGTCAAATATGTTGTCATGATTAATAAGGAACAAGATTCCAAAAACAAACATCTGAAATTAACTTTCCCATCTAGGTGACTGCTTCAACATCAAAATGAGTGAGCTGAGGTGAACTAGACGTCTGATAAGGATGCTTCTTGATCATCTGGCTCTGAAAGGAAACTTTTGGGTAAGATCAACTATTTATCACATTGGTAGAGGTGGGAAGAAGGACATTTCAGATAATTTATGTCCTGGACTTGTTACCTCTGCAACTTGGATACGTGAAGACATCTGAACAAACCAGACGGAATGACAGACTTTGAATGTATATAAATGAAATGCTAAAGTCAAAATTGATTTTTGTATCAACCTCCCCATATTTTCACATCTGTATATTTTTAATAATGTGTTTGACTAAACGTTTTAACCTTGACCTGAAGTTATGTCATTTAGAAACACTCCAAATCCCATTCTTTAAAGTCTACTATGAGGATTTCTTACATTAATTCTGTATTTGACTCTTGAAATATAATCAAAACTGGACTTCACCTTCTGAGAAGACACTCAAGGATTATAAAATTATGCTTTTATCTCCTTTTGTTGAATTTATATCCGTTTCAGCAGATGAAGGTCATATTCAAAGAGCTCTTTTGCACAAATTAAATCAGTCATTATGCATCACTAATTGTGTAGCAGCACACTGACAGAGATCCCTTTGAAGCCTTTCTGACCTGTCTCCCCTCTGTCTCGTTTACCCTCTAATTTACCTGCCCATAGAGGCCGATGGAGGCAAATTTGCTGCCATAGCGACGAATTCACAGAGGGCTAGAGGGAAGAGTCGCTCAGAGCACGCTGATATTTAACCACGCGCGCATGGACGGATATAGCAGGTCAGAGAAGAAGAAAAAAAAATCAGCATCCAACAGAGGATGTTTGATCTGAGCACAAGAACCCAGAGGGCAGCCTTTCATGGCGCTCCAGCAACAGCTTGACAGACTGGTTTCCTTTTAAAGGCAGGCCAGTTTGGAGCAATAAAAGCTTTCATTACATTCTCATTTATTCCACAACGATTGATTTATAGCTCAAATTGCCAGTGGATATTGCAGCATGGTCTTAATCAAGTGTAAAGGGACCCCTAAAATTTTAATTACATAAGACGTATTTTTCTGACAGGCGTCCCACACTACCAATGTGTTTTGTTCAATAAAGACACAGAAGCAAACTGCATAGAAAATACCAATAAAAGCTTCTTGCATAGTTTCTGAATTCTGACTCAAAAGTGTTTGTTTTTTTGTTGTTTTTTTTCCAAAAATCGCTTTTGGGAAAAAATGCCTCGGGCCATTATTTTAGGAAGGTAGCGGTTTGTAACATAAAGAAGTGGGCTTTTACACTAGCAAACAACAAAAATAAGGGAGAATAAAAATCTGACTTGGATAGCTGTAACAGCAAAACTAAAACATACTGAAAAATTAAATCAATCAGATGAAAGTTTTTATTTTTTATTTTACTGGCACATACATGGTTCTTCTGGAAAATTGCAGTTTATCACGAATATTATCTTAAACCTAAAGACACTCGTTTATAACACACACTTTAGCACATTTCTGTAGAAATGCCAATACTGTATAAAGATGGTTTTTCAGAATACCTTTGCAGAAAATTAATATATATTCTTAAGAACAACAGATATGTATTTATATTTAAAAAAAAAAAAGTCTTTCATGAGTGTCTTTACCTGAGGTAATTTAATGGTCTTTCTGTGGAGTTGTCATTGAGAAATCCTCAACCTTAACATTAAGCTTTATGTGTGAAAATTGAAAACATTGCAGATCCCATAACAGCATAAGTCAGTGCAGCTCTCAATTTTTTATTGAATTAATTTTCATCCTGTTAAAGCCCTAACATGCAATTAAAAAACCCATCTCTGGAGTTTATATGCCACATGACTACAACATTAGTTCCTTCCTTTTTGATTTGCACAACCAAGGAAACCCACTCTTACTCAGAGCGCCTTCTGTCGTCCACAGTTCTCTGATGGAGATGCACTCAGGGTTGTCTGAAGCTCCTAGTCATGTAAAGCTGCTCAGCTCTTTATCACAGCAACAGTGCGGCACTGAATGAAAGTAAAGTTCACACTCCATCGTCTCCAAACACTCCCCTCATAGCGCTGAAAGCCTGTCCAACATGGCTAATTAAGATGTCTCTATAGGGACGGCTGCTCACTAATTAAAATAAAAACCAGCCAGTGTCTGTGCAGACCCATGTTGTGGGAAAAATAATTACAAAAAAAACAAAGTGGGGAGGAGCGGATAAAATGCTTCCTCTCTGCTTCATACTCATGCCCACAGCTCTGACAGCTTCATCTCGCTGGGATGATCTGTTTCCTTGATGGACATCGTTGTGAAATGAAGCGGTCCAGAGAGCAGAGGGAGTTCACAGCGGCACACAGATGCAGGGGCGTGTGAGGCACACAGGCAGGGTGCCCTTGTTGATTTGGTAAAACTCCACCAGCTGCAGGAGGTCGATGAACCGAGTCTTGCCATCGTTTAAAGTGAGGTACTTTTTTCCATCCTCCAAAACCTGCAGAGACGTGGCTAAATTAAGTCGGTGGCATTTTTGGGAGATTAAAAGACCCCATCAGAAAGAGCACGGGGAACTCACCGGGATCACGATAAAGTGTTTGACCTTCAGCTCATGACACAGCGACAGCACAAAGCAGTTCTCATGCTGTTGGCTTCTACGCATCAGGAACATCCTGAAGATCAATACATGTTAAAAATACCTCCAATGAGGTAAAACCGTTATGTCAACATATAAAATGCTCAGGTCTTTGACTTGTAGCATACATTATATAAACATCAATTACATGGTGAAAAGATAACTGTACAAAATTTAATTTAGAAGAAGGTTTTTCCGGACATACGCAAGTTATGAATATCATTGGAACTTTCTGGAATAGCCCAACACAATGTAACTGCATTGTTGACTATGTGTACTAGGCACAATTTTGAATGTGAATTTGCATTAGGACCTTTTAGCTGCTTCTCTGATTAATACTCTCCTTGACACAGCCTGTCAGTTTATGTGGCGGGCCATGGCTTTGTAGGTTTGCAGCTGCAACACAGCAGTGCTATGTCAGAGGTCTAAAACTTCGGACATTATTTTATACCCAATCCTGGTTCTTCAAGATTTTATTCCTGACATCTCTGGTGGTCTTCATAAAGTTCTGGCTAAAGAAGAAGGGACAGAGCAGACTGCATTAGACTATTAATAAATTATTAGCTGCAGAAGGTTTTTGGAGATCTTCTATGTCTGCTATTTGCTGTCATTTGTTTGGGTTAGAAGAAGCTGAGTCAGGTAAAAAATGCTGCCCCTGTCCTGCGGACTGATGTGGATCTTCTAGAGCTGGTTGTGCAAAGACATCATCAAATCTAAAATTACGGATAAACCTAAACATTATTTTCACAACTTCATTATTTAACCATTACATAAAAGCCCAACAAAGGAGATCCTTCGTACCCACAGCTATGATATCCTATAATGATTCTGATTAAGTATAGGAGAATTAAACTGAATTGTGAACTTAGGTCCACTAATAAATGTAACAGGCTTTGTAGAACAGCTGTATGTATTCAAAGATTAAAATAAATGTAATTTTACAGATATTTACCTTGGTTTTACTTAAGGTTATTAGTTAAAGGGTGGACTGAATACAGATCCACACCACTCTTTCAAACTGTATTTGTAAACTATATGAAAACTCTATCATTTTTTTATTATTTATTCAGCAGCCAGACTTTAATTCAACCAGCAACTAAAAGTCACAAGAAAAACTATGTTTTTTTTTTCTTTTTATCATCTATAATAATAATAATAATAATAATAATAATAATAAAAAACATTTCAGTTGTAAAAACAAGATTTATGCATCATTTCTAATTGAAAAACAGAAAAAAATGTAATTCACTCTGGCGGTCCTCACCCATCTACCAGCCCCTGCTTCTCTATCAGCTTCTCTGCTTCATTTCTGGTCAAACCACCATAAAACCATGGGTGGGTCTCATGAAAGGCTATGAGCAAAGAAAAAGACATTGGTATATTATTCAGTTACTTATAAAGTTACGTGTGGATTTCATGTGGACTTACAGAAATCCTGAGGCTCAGAGTTTGTGTTGGGCTGGCAGAACCTTAAGGTCTCTCTCTTCTGTCAGAAAACAAGCATCAGACAAAGGTCAGTAAATGTCACATCATTTCTCCTCTCTATATAGGTAATTTAAGTTGATGCATTGTGGCTTCTTTACAAAACCTTATCTGTAAAGAACATTTCAAATAAAGAGACTGAAAAATTCTTAAGCTTTATGGATTAGGACAAAATAAGAAGCAACTGCTCTTTATCGGCATCAAAATCCATAAAATCTAACCTCAGATTAACAAAAACAGAAAGAAGATACATGTTCCACAAAAATTTGTATCAGAACCTCTATAAAAACAAAGGTTTTTGTCAACTTGATCGTCTGAGGATGTGTTTTACGTAAGACGTAAGAAGTAGAGACTGACTGCACTGGAAACAGTGTGGCACTTACAAACGTCTTCAGACATGACAATGTTGCAGCGGTAAGATTTAAAATGCTGTTGGTTTATCTATCACTGTATCAACTCTGTTGTCTTTCAACATCAGCTTCATAAAGGCAGAGTTAAAAGAGAACGTATAAGACCACAGACTGACTTGTTCTCCCTCACCCTCCATGTCTGTGCTTCCTCCTGCTCTGCATTCTGAGCCTCCGTCGGGTTTTCAATGACACGTCCTCCAGCTTTACCTGTGAAGTCCATCGCCACCAAGCTATTCTCTGACTTTGACTGCAAACAGCACAGGTACGGTTCAAGTACACCGCATGCAGAAATGAAAGGGTCAATCACAATGCTGCATCTTGCGAGACAAACTGACTTTGCTCTCTGTGAGCTTTGGGCTTAGTGGGGTACGTGGAGCCAACTTGAACGCTGTTATCGCATTATAGTTTAGCTTAATCTGCCTCCCACACTGAAAACACAGATAATGTAATTATTTTATATTCCTGTCTGTAATTTGCTAAAATAATATTTAAAAAAGCAAGTTTCATTTTAAAATGTACCTTGAACAATCTGAAAGCACAAATCCACATTTTTCGCATCTCTTCAGTTTCAGCACACATGATCTTTAAATCCTTAACTTGGCCTTGACTCTTGGTGGGCTGAGCAAACACAGAAACAAAACATACATCAGGCATCTGAGGTTTACATATTTTCATCATGGGTATGAATAGTATGTTACTTTTATGTTTGTATTGATTAAGCTGCACCTTTGCGAGGGAGGAACAGTCTACTTTAGGCCGACTGCTTTTCATTTTCCACCTTAATTCTAATTTTATTCACACATTATGTAATTTGTTAAATATATGGTGATGATGCAGTCATTTTTCTACAATTACAAAGTTCAAAGGTTAAATACAAAGGTTTTAACCAGAGCACCAAACAGCACTTATTTATAATGGTCAGGTTATTACTCTAAAAGATCACAATTGAATTCTTTGTTTAAATTACAAAAATAAACAAAGCAAAATTTAAGTCTATGAACATTTTCTACCTTGATGCAGAAGTTGAATTCAGTAGGAGCTCCATATCGTTTGCAGCCGTCAATCACTTTGTACACATTTGAAACACTTAGATTAGCGAATTCTTTTAGATGCTGATGACCCTAAATCCCAAACACAGATTGTAGAACGAAAGTTAAAGAAACACTCTGTAACAATTTACAATCTTAACAACAAATCAAGTTCTGGAAAGAACATAAGAAGTTTCCCTAACTGTTTGCTTGGAGGATATGTAAAGACCAGACCGTCGGAGGGTGAAGAACATCTTCTTCCAAGACGTCTTAAAGTATCCCTTCAAGTAGAAAAATCCCTTGATCTGAGGAGATTTCCCATTTGAGGTCAGCTCCTGTTGAGGTAACACAATTCAAGTTCTGTCTCAAATAAAGTGATCCCTGTGGTGACATTAGACATTGTACCAAAAATGTTTTGCTTGTGATTCTGCACATTTATTTGGACACATTAATAAACATGAGATATATCTCTCTCAGGTCTTTGTTTTATTTCACCACATTACTATCAGCAATTTAACAGTGATTTACTAATTATGCTCCTGGCAGTGACTTCCCTTGCTCTTGTTACAGTTTCCAACTGTAGCTTTAACACATTAAATATACATTAGGATTTAGCTGCACATTTAAATTTATTAGCATTTACCTAATGTTTTATTTTTTAATTTTGGAGGAAATCAATGCAGGTGAAAGAGTAAGCACAAGGAAGTAAAGAGTGCAGCCATGTTGTGTTGGTAGCACTAAGATTGGGCATCAAAGCCTTAAAAGATAGGAGAGCAAAGTAATAGCAAAGTCTCCAGTTAAAATTTGATTTCACATAGATTTCAATGGTCCATCAGGGTTAAGGGTATTAAGAGACATAGGTTGTCACAAAAAATGAGCTTGAAAGCCTAATAATATGGTACTGTCTAAAGGGCCTGAAAGGGATCTTTCTTTAGCCCAATCTGGCTGTAATTACCCCACAAATTAAAATTATGTTGGCATTCAGATGGAACAGATTCAGTTGTTTTGATTTTGACCAACATTGTTTCTGCGATTTGCATAGTAAATGTCACCACAATCCTTCTAATGAGTTTCACTGAACAAGTGTAATGCAACTTTTAAAATGTTATTCCAAAGCCATTGTTTTTCATGTCACTAAATCCAAAACTTGTTTGGTGTTAGTCACTTCAAACAAACGATACATGTGTGCTGGATGGAAGCAGAGTTAAGTTACATAGGGACTCCAAGCAAACATGCCCTTCTTCATTTGACTTGGGCAAAGAGAAAACTAATGCTTTATAAGTAAAATAAAGCATTTTCATCATCAAAGTGTATTGTAGTTCTAATTCAAAATGTGTTTTCAAGGAAGAAGTTTCTTTGTGATGCATATATGAAGCTCATATAAAATTACCAGCTCTCCGTCTGTTTATTTTTGTCAAGAAAACAACCTGATTACCATAACTGCTATGTCATCATCCGCATAAATGTCTTCCCATTTCAGTGGGAATTAAATCAAAACAGTATTGTTTTCAGAAGAGTATCTCTAAACTTTATTTTTGCTTAGTAAATCAATTTAAAGGTCAACTGTAATTCATATAGATTTTATATTTTCAAAATTCTTAACTTTTCTAGTTTTAAAATATTTTATATCTTCATCTGTTGACATTTGTGACTGTGGTCTGTAAAAACAGAATCCTTTAACATACTTTCAGCTGGTTAGACTGCAGTTTTTGCTATTCAGTAGGCTTTTATGATATTTCTTCAAAACTTTTTGTTAGCTTAGTATTTATTCTAAAACTGTTTCAGCGGATTTTATTGAAACATTCAACCACTTTTACAGAATAAATGATAGATTTTCTTGTTAAGCTATCTGGCTAGAAAACATTTGCTGTTTCATATCTTCCATTTTTTATATTACACAATGTAAAAAAAAAAAAAAAAGTCTAGCACAAAATTGTTCTGGTTTACCTGAATGAACACCTTCGATGTCATCTTCTTCATTGCATCCTCGCTATCTGAGATCATTGCATTTGCAAAGAAGCGCTGCAAGATGAATCACAAGAACTTCAAGTAAATTGATCTTACTTTTAACTGTGTTAAAAAAACAAAAACATGATTATTAGGACTGGGGATTTTCAACCTTTTTTGCTGAAAAACGTTGATATTTATTATTTAAGAAATATTGCAAGTGGTTTAGATAAATCCTTAATAGACATATTTATGCAGTGCAAGGGGTGAAAAAACAGGGCAGCTGCGAATCAGATAGAATCTTGTGTGTGCCAAATGCTCTTGGTAGTCAATCAAGCAACCTCAGGCCACTGTCGACAGTTCCTCCAGGATTTCACAATTGTTTTGTGATTGCTTTTGCAACCAAAATCACTAATTTTCTGATGCTACTTTAGAATTATTTGCAAAGATTTAGAATTATTTTTTTTGCCTCATTGAGCCCCTTCCAAAATCTGCGTATAGAAGAAAAACAATATGAGAAAAAAAACAAAAACCAGACAGAATGGACAATCAAATTCTTTTTTTCTTTAAAGAACTTAAATACCTCGATTTTGGTTACTGTTCTTATCAATCTTGACATCAACTAAGGCAGAGGTAGCAGTGTAGTAGAAGTAAGAAATACTGCCACCCACAGGTGAGAATTGGTCACTTAAATCCAATGTTTTTTGACTATGTGTTGTAAACAATTTGCAATAAACTCACAATTATACATGTGCCAATTTCCAGCTCCGCTGAATTCCAAAAAACTGGAGGGACAATGTGAGCAGAAATTTCTGAATTATTTTCCCGAAGGCACAAAATATATCAGAGAATGTCAAAATAACTCATATATGTCTAATTTCTCAAGAAAGTATTCTGCTGTGCACAAGAAATCTTTTTTTTTTTTTTTACCCATATCACCATAAAGACTCCATGCCTTTTTAACACCCACTGTGAAAATGTGTAAAAATGTTGTATTTTTCTAAAATTTTCTGCATATTTTGCTATAGTAATAAAAGAATAAGTACTTTTAGAGCTTTGCACATGTTTCAAACCACACCGCATAAAAGGCTTTGTATCATCTGGAGGCACAAAGACTCTCAGGTCTTCTGGCTCTGGTCTGCATCCCCAGAACCAGAACTAAACGAGAAGAAGTAGCATTCAGCTTCTATGCACCACAAATCTGGAACAAACTTCCAGAAAACTGTAAAACAGCTGAAACACTGACTTCCTTTAAATCTCGACTAAAAACCCACCTGTTTAGAGTTGTATTTAAAACATAATCAATTACGAATTTAATGATGGCACTTGACTTAATGTAATGTTTTGATTATTGTTTCTATGTTGCATGACTTTGTGTTTTTGTGTTTGTTATGATGGAAAGCACTTAGAAATGCCTTGCTGCTGAAATGTGCTATACAAATAAAATTTGATTTGATTTTGATTTGACAAAGGCAGTGTGGGCTCACCATAAAGACCTATGGGAAGCCCATTCAATCAAAGTCAACAGTTTTAAATGGTGCAAGTGCCCAGATGCCAGTCTACCACCAACATGAGGAACTGTCTGAGGCCTTCACTCAGTCTATTAACACAGAACTTAACCTGCCACTCATGAATGAAGGCTTTACATACCCACTGTATATAGAAGAACTCATACTTGTCATAGTTTTTGGAGAACATGAATCTCGCCTCAACCTTCTCAGACCAGGAGGCCTGAACCTCCAGTACGAGCTCGTGGTCCTCCAGACATCTCTCTGAAGACATCAGGATGAAGATGTAAACCAAACCAGTCTTGTTATTCAGTGGCAATTGTGTAGTGAACCATCTTAGGTTTACCTAAGCCCAGAGTAGGATAGATTTCGAGTAGTGCCCAGTTGTCCTCATCGCTGCAGTGAGCTGACTGGACCAACAGCTGGCACACTTCTCCGGCTGTTGCTTGGCGACCAATCAATATAGTCTTATAGGCGCTCTCATCTCCATAGACTTTAATCACCTGAGGGGAAATCCACAACAATCCCTCCAATTAAAAGGAGACACTGTGGTCCACTTTAAACAAACCAGATTGTTTGGTATAGTTATGTAAATAGTTATACGTTCATTCATTTAAGGATTTCTGCTTTCTAGTTAGGATAGAAATAAGTTTTCCCCCTCAAATGGAAAGAAAATTAGCTAAAGAAATATAAAAAAATTTTTCCCTAAGAGTAGTGATAGTCTTTAAGTACTAATGAAATAAATAACTGTAGTTGAGATAAAAAAATAAAAATAAAAAAAAGAGAAGAGACACTACATGGTTAATAACAGCTGTGAAAATGCTCAAATATATAAGCACCTGAAAGCCTAAAACTCCAGTGGTCCAGTTTCCAAGTGATTATCTTATCTGTAACTCCTTTGCTTTTCTTCTGGATTACACACAGATTGATACCAGGTCAAACAATTCCCAAAACCTCAGATTAAAACCCAAATTGTGACGCAAAGAACCTTCTAAGTTCACACAACGGTCAAAATCTTTGTGTCCAATAAGCTTCAAAGCTCAAAGAGAAGTTTTAATTGGTTTCTAATTTCAGAGTGACCTGGCCTTAAACTTTATGGCAGAAAACATCTCCCTCTTCCCGAGGTTAAAATGCTAAAATTGTCTCTGCATCCGTCTGGACTGAGAAGCAGCTGTTCACGTAGACAAGAGATCAACTGTGCGCAGGTTATTAAACCGGCTGCATTATTCTTTGAGCAGGCAAAACACTGACTGCATCCAGCAACAGGTTTCCAAGCTAAATGAAGACAACCTGCCTGACCAGGAACATGTCAACAAATGAGAACAGGCTGGCTGACTTTTGGAGTCAGTCAGGCAGAAATAATTACTGCATATGAACTCGAGAGGATTATGGGAGAACAGCAACGCTTTCTATGGAAATATTTTACTGCACTCTGACTCACTTCACTTCCTCAAAACAAATTCTGGTTCTAACAAAGGGAGATTAGGTCACAGATACAAGAATTCCTGCACACAATGTGGTTGTTAATACAATAACAATGCACATAAACACTGATAAATGTTAAAAAAACAAAAAAAAAAAAACAGATGATGTCTGTCCAATCCTTAGGATGGTTTGATCCTATTCTAAGGCTCAAACTTCAACCCCACCTTCAGTTACAGTTATGGAAACTGCTGCAGGGCAATGACAAGAAGTGCAGTGGGAGAAATATCTGTGTGTGCCGTGGTACTAAAGGTCCTGAAAGCTCTATTGTCAGGCTTCTGAACAAAATCTCATATTGACAGAGCAGGTTCAGGGGGTTGATGTGATTCAAGATGGCTTCCTCTATCTTTTTTGGTCATCTCTGCCTATTGAGTGGTCTTCAAACGGCCTTTCTTTCTGAGCAGTTCACCAAAAAGAAGGCTGGAGATGATTAGAAACTATTAAATGATATGTTTCAACTTAGTTTACAAGAATAAAAGCCACATTTGGGGAGTAAAACATCTCAGGAAAATCATCAAATAAGTGCATAAATTCTTTATACACACAGTGATATGTTTGCAAAATGCATATTACATGGGATTGTAAAAAAAAAGAAAAAGAAAAAAAAAGCAGGAAACCTGTTGAGATACCTAACAAACTAACTTAGACAAGATCCTAAAATGACACAATCTGTGCATCACTCTGTTTATCTAAAACAACAGACAGATAAAAACAACTCAGTCTTGGCAACTGTTGCACACTGACATGCACAAATATTACAGACAAGTTGATTCTGGTAGTGTTTCAAGATGTGACACAGATTGCGTGAAAAGATAGTCTCCCTTGTCAATCACAGCAACCAACAACTTTCTGTTGACCCAGGCATTTTGTGGGTTGGGACTATGTTTTATCCCCCTCCAGAACTTTATGTATTTTCATTGGTTGTTGGGGAGAGGCACAATTAGGGGTCACAAAAGTGCAACTTCATATGATTTATGACCTAAAAATACTCACAAATTTGTCACTTGATTCTGAAGGAAGTGAACCGTGGAGCAATGAAAGATTGCACAGCTCTGGAAAGGGGTTTGGAATGGGGGACTCAGAGGAAGACAAAACTTCACCTCCTTTCTTCCTAAAAGAATTAGAATGACAAAATTAATTAAATGAAACATCTCAGTAAATTACACAAGCGGAAAAAAAATGCTAACTGAAAAACCCACAATGGTCACTGAAAAAATTTGAAGCTGACAAATGTAATATTAAGATGCTGAATTCACATTGACAGCTACAGAAATAGTGTGATTGCAAAAATGGAACAAATAACATTTGTTACAGGCATTATTGTTTTTGTCCAGTCCTATTTTGTTTATGTTTTGTTAATTCTGTTGAATTCAAAAGCAATGCCTGATTTCCATTTCCCTGATTTTCAGTAATGTGCATATTCTCTTCTCCAAAAAAGATTTAATTTATTTTTTTTATTTAACAGCTCAGCCTCAACTTGTCACCTTTAAAACTAACAAACACCTCCACATGTCATAATCTCTTGTTTAACCGTCAGCTACCTACAGTTAAGTGAGCACCAGGAATTCCTCCAGAAGCCCAGTGACTCACAGCTACTCTGTTGTATGTGCTGCTTTTGAATCAGCAAGACTGAGTGTCTGTGGCTGCTGGTCGTACCTGTTTTTGCTAATTAAGATGGGCTGGGAGCGGCGGAGAGGCGGTGACTCAGGCACGAGAGGACTCAGGGTTAAAGTGGAGCAGCCTAGCGACACTTCCTCCTCATCTGATGAATCCTTCATCCTGGAGCCCTCAAAAGATTTTCTCGAGGAATCTGAAGGGAAATCAGAGTGTTAGAGCCCATGGAAATCCACATGCAATGGAGGAAGCGTGAAATGCTCCTTTTACTTTTAAGAGTTTGATATTCTTGCTTTTACATGTGAACAAATAAACAAGAATACTCTGACAGCAACACTTTAATCTACACATTATCAAAAATCTGTCCATGTATCTTTGCTATGGGATTTCTCCCATGATGTAATTCTGAAAAACAAAACAAAACAAAAAAATAAAAAAATACAAAAAAAGATAATTATTTTGTGCTAATCCGTCCCGAGACATTCGCGAGACTGGTTGGCATCGATCATGCTGTTGTAGCTGATAGCGAAACCAGGACAATAAATGACAGTAAATCTCTGGCTCAACAGGAACAACAGCAAGGCTCAGGTTAGTATTTTCGTCTCTCAAAATAGACTCACATGGCAGCAAGCCATAGAAAGATCTGAACCTGATTTTCCACAAACACGCAAGACAACCCTGGAAGACGTGCACAAAATAAACATGTCAACATATACACACTGTTCTTGGTGTAAAATTTTATCTCTTGGTCTTTACTGCTACAGAAAATATAATTAAACCGCTTTAAGAGGAGAATTGTAGAACGTAATCATGTCTTGTTCTAAACTTTTAGCTTAAATGAGTCAAAGAAATATTTTTTTTCCCATCTTTTACTGACACGCTTCAGCTCACTTCAGAACATTTTTGATTAACTGGAAGACTTATACAAAGTCGCAGAATTTTTAAAGTCTTTTTTACTTAACAGGCTTAAAAATTTAATCCGAGTTGTTTATTTAACTCTTCCGTCTCAGTTTAGAGCGTAGCTGTTTAAAACGTTCGAAAGGTTTGTTTGCATCAGAATATAAAGTAGGAAACACACATGTATTGAGAACATTTCAACATTATGAGTACAGAACATACTAAATCAATAAAATCAGAATTAATGAATCCATTGTAGGAAAAAAAAAAAAACTGTTCAATTACCATAATCCAAAGAAAATAAAAAAAAAATCTTGTTTACATGCAAGAATGATTTTTACATTGAATAATCTATCATTTTACTTATTTTACCTTGTGGAACAAGGTTCGATGGATTCTTGGAATTCCTTATGACTTGCTTTAAACATAAATTGTGTAGTTTGAATTCAACTAATCATAAAGTTTCAATATATTTGACTTTAAAAGTAATGTTTGTGTGCTCGCAAATCCCTATTTTCTGAATAATCCTAATGACTGTGTTTTGAAATTCATTGAATGGCATTAGGTTTTATATGTGCTCCCCAGATTCCCACATAGTAAGACATTAATTGCCATTAAATATTACCTGCTTTTTTATTTGCTAATTCAAGTTCTTTAAATATAACTAGTTTTTATGCCATAAGAAGCCAAACAGCAACAACTATAACTGAGAAGCTTTGATTATAAACACAGCATTTATTTGCATGCAGTGCAACATTTTGCTGTTGTTATCCTTTGATTCAAATCATACTAACAGCAAAATAAATAAGAAAGCAAGCCGAAAAACCATTTAAATACAAAAAAATGTCAAAATTGTTTGCAGGGTTATACCATTAAAGGTGTTTTCTTTAAAAAATAAAAAATAAAAATTCAAGATTGACACATGTATTACCAATTCCTTAAATTAAACTAAAACATTCAGTTTGCAGCCTTTTTATGTATATAAACACTTGAACAGGTTTCATGATCCAGTCATGTTGCTTGGGAAACAACTAATATGCGATATTAAGAAATACAAATACAAGTTCAACTAAACCCTGCGACTGATGAGAAACGCTAGATCACGTTAACATCTGTCTTCCTGATGTAGTTTAAACTCATACTGTGCTAAAATGCCTCTTCTGTCCCATTAAAGTGACATTACTGCGCCAACTCAGAACAAAGAGGCTCGAGCTGGACCTTACCTGTAACCCGCGGTGTTCCACATGAGCCCCTACCTGCTCACATAGAAGGCGGCGTCTCTTCGTGGGTTTCTTCCATGCGAGTCTGTTTCTCAGAGTTAAAAATTCAACGCTTCTTTCTCATACGTTGGCAAAAAGTTGATGCCGTGACAGCCGCGTGCGCCAAGACGTCAGAGTGGGCGGGGCCTGTCCGACAGGTGGATGAGAACAGCAATCCGCGTATGACAACCCGTAGGCCGCGCCTTCTTCTGTCAATGAGGTCACCTGGTTCGAAGAAACCGCTTAATTTCCTAGTTTTTGTTGTTGTTTTTCTTTTTTTTTCTACTCACCACAGTGTTAATAAACCTATTTATTGTTTTACATACAGTATAACCTGGTGAAAATATGGGCCTTTTCTTTGACTCTCAACTACTTCAACTACACACACACACACACACACACACACACACACACACACACACAAATATATATATATATATATATATATATATATATCCAATTTTTATTGGATTTTTTAAAAATCCAATAAAATCCGTGAAGCAGTTGGACCACAGCAGACTTTTCTTTCCAAATCTATAGGCAGACTGATCCATTTA
>CAEFZX010031044.1:0-18114 GCA_903066825.1 Alfaro cultratus | reverse complement strand
AAAAAAACAAAGAAAATACAGGTTAAAATATCATCAAGACCAGGCGTGGTCCTCTGGCCACGCCGCAACAGGAGGCGAGCTGGGCGTGCCAATGCCGCACCCCAAACACTGCTTTAATTGGGGCGTATGTCCGCCAGAACAGTCCAAATCCGATGAAAATCCGTGCAGAAATCCGGGAGACAAAAGAGCAGCGATGGTCCCAATATGGGGGGGTAGACCTATGAAAGTTAACCATCCCAACCAACTGTCACAAACTGGAGCTTACAATGAGCGTTGATTTCTTACCTGTCGATCCACACAAGCGCGCACGCACACAGAGTGAGGAAGAGGAGGAGCGCAGCGGCGCTTTACCTACGATCACACTTACATTTAGATTGTTTTAACAAAGATCGGATCTAGTTCAGAGAGAGAGAACACCTACCGCCAGGAGATCAAAGCAGCCTGCACCACAGTGGACAATTTGTCAGGATTTACTGTCAGATCCCACAAGACGCGAGCCATACAGTGGGAGCACGAGGAAGACATGTGTTTAACTGGACGCAGCAGCTGCTTATATACCACGCCCACTTTACCCAACCGGAACTGCTCACCTGGAAACTATTTGGGTAGAAATGTGTATATTTCTATACCACTACATTCGCAAACCAAAATAAGGCCTTCCAAGTAACTTAGAGGAGAGGCCATCCTTTGAAATAACCTCTATGAACAAAACTGTCTTAATGTGTTTCAGCTTTTTGTGAGAAGCTCAGTGATCCCCGACTGACAGTGAGGGCAGACATGATTAAAGAAAGATACTTGGAAGGAGATGTGGTTCAATATTCGTGCACTGCGCCTGGTGCCAATGGAGAAGGCAATGCAACATGTGAGAATGGCAAGTGGGCAACATCTGAAGAATGTCCAGGTAAGAGGAGATGGGGCTAAGAATAGGAAAAATAGAATTTAGTTTTTTATTTTTACATCACTTCAAGAAAAGTTGTAGGTTGACAGATGCACTTTTTACTGCTTATGAACTAAAAGGTTTAATAAAATTGAAACAGAATTGTTCATTAAAACTTGTGTTTCATCTGCTCCGGTTTTCTC
The DNA here is from genome assembly GCA_903066825.1 of Alfaro cultratus. Taxonomy (NCBI): domain Eukaryota; kingdom Metazoa; phylum Chordata; class Actinopteri; order Cyprinodontiformes; family Poeciliidae; genus Alfaro; species Alfaro cultratus. The sequence continues at coordinate 17,034 of CAEFZX010031044.1, read as the reverse complement.
AGGCGCTCCTTGTGAAGTTGACCCATTGGGTGACGGACTGAGACGTGTTGGAAGTGTACCCCGAAATAATCTAGTGAATCCTGGAGATAAATTACGTTTTTTGTGTGGAGACGATTATGACATGGAGGGTTCTGAGGAAGTTCAGTGTTTAGACACAGGGAAGTGGGATGCCCCATTTCCAACCTGCTCTGGTGTGTTCACTTCCTATCTTACAAACACAGAACCAATCCACTTACACAATGACTTTAACATCAATTAATTTTAAAAATAGCTTTTAAGGTTCTATTGACTTTGTCATGTTTAAAATTAATCAATGCCTCTATGAAAATAATTCCATTTGCATGTATTGTTGAAAAGCAGCATTTACATTTGTGATAGTTAAAATCCTTGATTGACAACCTTTCTGACCCAAAGTTGACAATCACACTCATTGTTGGCATTTTAATAAAAGTTTATGGGGTAAATGAGAAGTTTAAATGAATAAATTTATAATAATTGGTTTTAAAAAAGATTTTACTGTTAAAATTGGTGTTTCGTTGCACTGAGTCATAACATACATTGCTGATGTTGTAAACTTCTGTTCTTTGGCAGAAAAATGCAGAACATCAGACCTACCAGAAAATGTTCGCATCACTTCATCTGTACAAGGCAATGCTATAAGTAAAGGAGATACAGTGTCATTTGCCTGTCGTCAACCTGGGCACCACATGCAAGGGAGTTCAACAAGTAGTTGTTTGGGAAATGGGAAGTGGAGCACTCCCTTTCCTCAGTGTGCAGGTAAATCACTTCCTGTCTTACTCTTTTCTTGAGCATTTTTTTAACCTAACTATATGTATTCAAGGTGTCAGAATTAACACTCTGATACATTTAATTAAAATATGTTTAACTAAGTGACACTCTGGTCATCATGCTTAAAATCTTTAGACAGCACCAGATAGGAGCCCAGGTCACATGGTATTTATTTCTGGTCATAAGTCCTATTTTGTGCTCAACTGTTGGGCATTAGTGTGTTTGGCTAAGGGAAGCTACAATTTAAGGTTTTTAACAGCACAGATTTTTCTTTATGCTCAATAAATCCCACATGGAGCAAAATAAAAACATGAAACTTTCAAATTATCTGGGTAAAGCAATATTTAAATATAAACAGTAATATAATGAATTAAAAAGAAAACAGATTGTCACTCCTTGTACTCTGTGTAGATGTGCAAAAGTCACTGCACTGTTCTAGATTAAATGCAATAGGCAGCAATTCATTTTTATGCTAGGATGCAAACAACTTTTGATATATTCCCTAAATGCTATAAAATGAATTAATTAAGCACAATTTCAAGCCAATTTTTTCTCATTGTTCACATTCTTTCAGCTGTTGTACATTGTTCAGCACCACCACTTCTTGACGATGGAGACACCAAATCATTTCTCAGATCAGATGCAGTTTATCAAACTGGTGACAGAGTTGAATATATCTGTCAGAATCAATACATTATGCAGGGTGACCCATTTAAAACCTGCAACAACGGTGAATGGAAAGGAAACATGAGATGCATGAGTAAGTTAAATTTTAACATTTCACCTTGTATAAGATTGTTAAATAAGCTGTACATTTAAAATTTTCTAGAAAAGTACAATGTTAAGTTAAATTTTAACATTTAACACTGTGATATTTCTGCTGTTCTAATTATGTATTTAGAAACCACTGCTTCTTATTATCATGAATCTTCCAGCTGCGATCAAGAATAATAAAATGTACGGTTGCATATCAAACCAGAAACTTATTTTTTAATGAAAGGTTTTGACATCGTTTAAAATAATAATAAAAACAAAAGGCAAACATCATTAAGTTATCTGTACTTTCAAAGTATCTAGAAATAGTACACATATTCAAATTTATGATAAAATGTATTGAGAAGAAAAAATAACTATATGAGTACAGTAAAAAGTAAAGAATAATAACAAAACTGAAAGCATAATCATTTTTGTGTCCAAAACAGACATTATGCAATCAGTTCTCAATGAGAAAAAATATCATATACAACCTCAAAATATCTATTTTAATTGTTTTAGAAAAAAAATCCTAAAGGCTTTACTTCTCAATCCTTGAGAAATCCATAAATTATCATTTAAAACATTTCAGTTATTTTGCTTTACAAAAAAATTTTAAAACAAAAACAGCTGTTTAGATTCCCATCATCCTTCTGAAAAGCTCAGGAACATTTTGAAGAAATATATGTTTTCTAAATTTTTTTCTATAAAACTAAATTTATGATTTTATAAATATATATTTATAAAATTATATTTTTATTGTTGTTTATTTTCTAATTTCTATATTACCCTATTTTATACACTCCTTATATTTCTAGAAATTTTGTTTATTTGATTGTACAAACAAATGACAGAAATTTAAATGCCAAATAACAAAAGTAGAAATCAGAGTAACAAAAACATTTCAAAAAGAATTTTGCTTGTATGGTTTTAATAACATAAAAACAGTTGGAATATAAGCTGCTTTTTGTAATTATTATTGTTCTTTATGATTGAACAGAAAAGAAGCAAAATGTAAAAAATAAGATGCAGAGGCTTATTTACCTGTCTACAGCTTAGAAACAGAATATGCTCCTCACAACATTTGATAAATATTTAAAAGCAAATGTACAAATATTGGCAAGTATATATTTTATTAGTTTAACAAAGTTAATTCTGTTTTCCTGTTTTGTTTTGTTCAGAACCATGCACTGTGAACGAGGATTTATTGCTTGAACATGGTCTTTACTTTCAATATGGTACTGACAAGAAGATGTATGCACCACATGAGGATTACCTTACATTTGGTTGTGTAAGGGGTAAAAGACGTGTTGGCTCTGTGCCGATGCGTGTTCAGTGTCATGATGGTCAGATGACCCTGCCCACCTGCCGGTAAAAGTTTTCAGGGAACTAGATATGAACATGTAATCACAAAAATATGTAAACTACTGTGGAATGTCAAAATGCTCAAAATTAAATAACTAGCTACTACACTGTAAAACAAGGAACTACTTTAATAAATAACAGCTAAATATATGACAATGCAATTCTGAAAAAACTGAATGAATATGAAATTGTATGTTCATTATCGTGAAATATTATTATTATTCAATAAAACATTTCACTGACTTTTGTCCCAATTGGAGCAATTGCTGTTGTGTCATTTCTCTTTAATTCCTGCAGGTTTGATTCCACCATGGTGGTCCGCGGGCGCCCCTAGTGGTCCGCAAGGTACTGCATGTAAGCGACCGTTGATTTGCCATGACGTCAGCACAAATCGCGACGTCGCCACAGTTAGCATACCAAACGATTGCGGTTAAAAATAATAATAAATAAGTGGCTTGAAAGCGGGTCACCCAAAAGAAAACTGAAGAAAGAAAACAGAGCCAGGAATACTTATATGAACAGAGGTTATTGATATGTCACTACAGCGACTGAACGGCTTTTTATGGAAGTAAATATGTGCCATAAGGATTTGAATAAAAAATGCCTCTGAAATTTGAACGTTGTATATTAGTGTTTACGAGTCTCAGTTGCTGTGAACTGTTTTTTGTCTTTTACGACTTTGCTTGTATCATTCAATGCTTGCAATAAAATAACTTATTTTTATGTGTTTGACATAATTGGAAAGCTTAGAATACACAGTTTAAGAATCTTTAAATAACTCAAAATGCCCCAAGTAGACCTGTTTGTGGTTTTGTTGTGGGCAGTCACATTTATAAAACAGCACCAACATATATATATACTTTTACATTAGTCAAGAGGCTAATATTTCCATTTCAGGTTTTGTTATTATGGGTCAGTTTCAAGTCAGATGGTCCGTGAGTGTTTGTTAAATGGGTAAGCGATCCTCAGCCTGAACAAGTTTGAGAAACACTGCTCTAGAAGATCGAACTGAAATAATAATTTATCAGAAGATATTTTGTAGTGATGGCAAGATAATTTTCCATGATATATTCGGCTTTCCATCCATTTGATCGACTAACGATCCAACGAGCTGCGGTGGTAAAGTTGCTCTATTGCGATGTCAAGTGGACAATCCATGTAAAACACGCAAAGTGGAAATAATGTGGTGAGTGAAACTTTAAAACAAATAAAGAAATTAGTTACGTTTGTGATGCCAATACATACATTTAGAATATGGTCTAGTTTTCATTAAACTAAAATACAGAGGAATCACTTGGGGGAGAGGGTTGAGTTGTAAGGGCTTTTGTCAGTTTGCAATCAAGTTTATCTCACTAGGGACATTTAATTTTTTCCTTACAAATAAAAACTTTTTTTTAATTTCAGGCAGTTTCTGTGCATCCTAAATATTTACCTGATTTTATTTGACCTTGCCTTGGTCATATAAGTCCTCAGAAAAAAATGAGATCTTTTTGTTGCATTGTGACTCATTTAAACAGCAGATACTTCACTTCTTAAATTATCTGAAATTAGAAGAAGGAAGCTAGAACACAGGATGCACAATGTTGGGTTTTTTACATCAGTGATGATTTATTATTACTATGTCCAAAACTTTTCATTAGAAGAGAATTATTGTGGATTTGAGCTGCTTAGAGTCTACAGCTACATTCACACTGCAGCCCAAAGTGACCCAATTTAGATTTTTTGTCCAATTGAATTTTTTTGGTGTGGCGCTCTCATGAGGTGCGGTAAAGAGGTGGTCAAGCAGGCGCTGAGGATCCAGGTTGGAGTGAATGATGGTTGTTTAATGATTAAATAAATTACAAAAGCACAATAATCCGAAGTTCAGGCAACACAGAATGAACGGAAAGCTAAGGCTCAAAACTGGTAGCAAATGGTAACAGTGGACGTCTGACAAAAGACTAGACAGCAAAACAGCTTGACACAACAGATTCAACAAGGAACACAGGTGGGATTAAATACACAGAGGGTAATCAGGGAAACGAGACACAGCTGGGAACAATCAAGGGGTAGACAGGACAACACGGAGACTAAATTAACTGAAAACGACACAGAAACCTAAATTAACACAGAGAAAAACCCAAATCCTCACAGTCACGACTTGTATGTGTTCTCTAGTGTGAACTCCAAATGACCTTAAAGTGCCCCACATGCGCAGTGGAGGCCGCAATAACAATACAATAATAGAGAGCGCGTTCAGTGCTTTGCCAATCATCATAAAGAGGAAGAAGTGCTAAGTGTTTGCGGAAGTAAACATGGATGCTAACGATGGAGAACAGCTTGCGATTTTGAAGTTACTGTACGACCAGAACCAGCACAGTAACAACTTAATCCTCAATGAAGGAGTGGAACCAGAAATGAGGCGCTCAGGTTTTATGTTTCCTGTCAGCACTGGACTTTAAGCTTGGACTATTCAAGTTTTTACATTACTTTTATCAGCAAAACTTTTATTTTGTATATATTGTAATACATTTCTCAGCATTTGCTAGAGAGCTATATAAGATTATGTTTGAGAAAACTTCACAAGACAGTGTTTTTTATGCATTGATCATCATCTTACCACTAAATTGCTTTAGTGTCACAATACTGAGTCCAGTGTTCCACTGTCCTTCATGAAAACAAGGTAAAGGTGCCAGGGAATTTTAAAAAAACGTGCGCAAGATAACCAAGCAAACAAAAATGTACATGATTAACTAAGTTCAGACAGAAATGTTGGTTTAATAGTAAACAAATCCAGTCTGACCTTCAAAAGTTGATAAGCAAAACAAAATCTCAAGATTCTTAGAAATAATCAGTAGCTTAAAGGCAAAGGTTATATTTAAGCAAAGATTAACCTAAATGTTTAAAAAAATAAACAAATAAATTTAAGTCTTGATAAATGTGTGAGGATGTGAGTGGTGGGTTCAACTTGGTAGAAGAAAAAAAGTGACGTAAATGTGGGCTGTCCGTGTCACCCTTTGGAGCTGCAGCTGAATTAAAAATGGGGCAACCTAAGTAAACTTTTCCTCAGAAAACATCAAGTCAACACAGGCAATGAAGCCTCTGTGGTTTATGCTCCTGGTTCTCCAGGCGTTTCTGAGCGTGGAATTGTCCTGGTCACAGAACGGTAGGAAGCTGTTTTTTATTCATGTTTTACAGCAATTGTTATAGAAAACGCAAAGAAAGTTTTATTTCAGGCAAGGAAACTTTGTTTATAGAGCACCTTTCAGGCTCAATCTGCTTATATATAGAAGTTAGAAACATGCATGAAACTAAGATTAAAAAGGTAAAAATAAAGAGAACAATAGAGTAAGAGTAAAAACCTTATTTTAAAAGAGCTCACAGTGAGAGCACTCCTACAGTGAACAGGAAGCTTATTCCAGATTTGTGGCGCATAAAAATCCAAGAACTAAAGAAACATTTTATGTAATCTTGGATGTTTTTTTTATTATTTGTATATTTCTCCAATTTAAATAACAACCGATAGTAAAGTAAATGATATTATTATTCTTATTTTTTTCACTTGCACCAAAGTATTTTAAAACATATTATTTTGCCCTTATTAAAAGAGTGTTTTATTTAACTTTTTTAGTCCAAACCCAGTTTCATTAACTGCATTGAAAGATTAATTCACGGTGTGTGTTAGTCATTACACACACATAATAATTATTATTATTAACTATGTCTTTTGTAGTTAATTTTATGCCAAAGGGGAAGTTGGGCTCTGAACAGAGTTTTGTATCTAGTATGCATCAAAAACTATAAACTACTTATGATAATTATTACATGAGGGGGAGAAGTAGATTTTAGTTATCTTATACTTATCTTGCACTCATTTATAGGTTATTTATTGATTAATATATTGCACGTGATTGCTTGTTATTTATTTATTTATTTGTTTATATCTAGTCATTTTGAACTTATCACTCTTATGTATATATATATTTTACAAACTTTGTATTTATTACCTAAGATGGAGTGGCTTTCAACAAATAAGCAATTTCCCCTGGGGGATCAATAAAGTATATTCTATTCTATTCTAGTTCATTGTTTTATGTCAAGTTTCATAATGTCAGATCTTTTTAAATCAGCCAGCCTAAACTAAGATCAGAACCAGAGCCAATGGAACTCACTCTGTTTATATTACAGAGTGAGTATTTATGTAAATTCCCCTAAATTGTGAGATACTTATTTTCCAAAAAATAAATAACACCAGTACAGTTAAGTACTTTGGTACAAAAGGATTTGTTAGCGTTTACGTAATTGAAATAGGCTTGGACAAAAAGGCAACATATGGGTGTTAAATGGCCGTTCTAAGGGGGAAACTAATCCAGATCCTGATATTTTCGGGTTTGTTTTTTAATAATTAAAATTTCTGACATATTCTCTTATTTTATTAACTCCTTATTTTACTTTCAGTGAAAACTTGTGAAATTGGTGGACTGGATCCTAATCTGTTTGTATCTGGACTAACACTGACTGGTGGGACATTGAAACCTGGACCCAGGCTGCGTTTTCTCTGTGGTCCTGATTATCAGCTGGACGGCTCAAAGGAAATTGAATGCTTACCAACCGGCCAATGGAACGCTTCCTTCCCATCATGCTCTGGTACGTTCATCTGAAGTGATGTAAAAAAGTATTTTCTCCCTTGGAGATTTTCCCTTTTGTGCTCAAAAACAAATTTTAATACAGGAAAAAGATAATCTACGTGAATAAAAAATGGAGGTTTTAAATAGTGGTTTCATTTATTGGGGAAAATTTTTGAATTAATCCTTAATGCCACTGTGGGAAAAATCAGAATGCATTGTTATAAAGTGACATTTACATTCATCATCCTGGTCCACACTATTTCTAACTCTCAAATTCTTTTGTCCATGTTTACTTTTGCTATATTGTTTAAATTAGAAAACAATTAGCCTCATTAGTATAACATATGTTGACTATTTAATTTTGATCATGTTTGATAACATAAATTCTACGTTTAAATTGAAAAAACATTCAATCAAAGGGTTTTACTGTCGAAACAGAGCTGATGTTGTGAACTTCTGTTCTTTGGCAGAGAAATGCAGAATACAAGACCTACCAGAAAATGTTTGCATCACTTCATCTGTACAAGGCAGATCTCTAAGTAAAGGAGATTTATTATTATTTGCCTGTCGTCAACCTGAGCACTTCATACAAGGGAGTTCAACAAGTAGTTGTTTGGGAAATGGAAAGTGGAGCACTCCTGTACCTGAGTGTGCAGATAAATCACTTCTTGTCTTACTCTTTTCTTGAACAAATACTATTGTATTTTATGCTACTAATCAGCGAAGATCAAAGATAATTACCGTAAAATAGTTTAATAATTCTAACACTCTAGAAAAAAAAGAAAAAAAAACTTACTTTAGGAGTTTTTGTGTTATTTTGTATGTGTTCCACTATTGTCTGGAAAACTAAATAAGATATTAATTCTTAGGTTTTCAATGAAGCTATTTTTAAAAGGGCACCGTTTTTTTGTCTGAACCTTCAGGTTCTGTTTTACGCCCCTGTGACTTTAGAAAAAAACAAGACCAACGGCATTTATAATAAACAGACCTGGCAACCATTATGAACCATTCCATGGTAGATTTTCCTCCATTATGTTTCCAAATCTACTGCTACAGTAAGCCTGATCCATCTTCTCCTAGAATGTGTGTCACTAAAAGACACACATTCTAGGAGCAAATAGACATATATTCTCACAATCCTTAGTGTTCATGTTGGTAATTAATTTAAACCTACCAGTTAATTTGGGGTGTGAATACAGACAAGCCTTAATCTGGACCAACTACAGGAAACGTCTGTTTGGATGCAGCTTCTCTCCGTCACCAGAGCCTGAACGCTCTAGCTAATTAGCATGGCCACTTTTGACAGCAGTAAGTGGTTTTCCTGTGATGCCAAGTTGTTTCTCCTCCATTGGTACATTCAGCAGCGCGCTCATGAGTTTGATTTACTGCACTAAGAACCTCCTCCTTGCTCTGAGTGGTAGTTTTTGATTGAAAGCTGTTCATTTCTTTAGACAGCAATAGCAGCACAAGAAGGAGGTAGAGATCAGTCTTTTCACAGATTATCTGTCTCATATTAAATGAAATGAACTGCAAACATAATTTTCCTTCATTCAAGTGAAAACAACACTAAAGAATCGTCGTGCATTGTGATGAAGCACCGTCTTTAACTACTGTCTCATTGCTCACTTTCTTTCAGCTCCTTCAGGTTGTTCAGCACCACCTGCTCTTGAAGATGGAAACACCAAATCAATAATCAGATCAGAATATCAACATGGTGAAAAAGTTGAATATCTCTGTCAGAATACCAGCCTTATGGCTGGTGGCCCATTTAAAACCTGTGACAACGGTTTATGGAAAGGAGACATTAGATGCCTCAGTAAGTTCAATTTTAACATTTAATTTGGAAATTGTGATATTTCTGCTTTTCAGAACCACTTTTAGCTAATATCAAAAATATAAAATGTGTAATGGCACAACGTCAAACCAGATAATTATCTATTATTGCAGAACTCTTCACAGTGATTAGAATAGTGTAAATGTTGCAAACGATGATTGAAAGTAATTTTAAAAAATAAGAAATAAATAAGCACCCTTGTGGTTTACCATTCTAGCTTGACCTAGAGAGTGTGAATATTTTTGCCTAAATGCACAATGATTATTTATTGTCCTCCCACAGACTGTTTACTTACAAACTGTTGAAACTGGATTTGTATGAATTTTAAACAGAGTCTTGAACGTGAAGAATCTGCATACTAAGCTAGAAACAAAATTCAAACGCAGACATCAATTGATTTATTACAAACAAAAAAATCTTGTTGCTCTTAAAGTGCTTTGCAAATTATAAACCACAACATTTAGTTATTATGCACATGTGTTCAGTACAGTCTGTCTCCTTATAGCAAATAACCTGACAAATAATATGATGTCCAATGATTCCAGTAACTAGATGTGAACTGACTCTGGCATCAATCCCTGGGACAACCTACAAAAACTTGTTTTTACCTGGAGAAACAGTGAGAGTCACATGTGGGGAGAAACACTGGATTCTGGACACGCAAACAAGGGAGGCTGATATTACTTGTGGAATCAATGGAGACTGGAATACGGATCCGATATGCCAAGGTATTAAAACACAGAAGCCTCAATGTCATCAATTGATTATTTAGGTAAAAAAGTCTTTGTGCTAATATTTCATTAATCCTATGGAATGATTATTATTGCTAATTGAAACATTTTAAATGGAAAATATATTTTTCTTTCACTCCAGAGGTTACATGCCCACGATTCATACAAGAAGCACATTTGTATCGTCCTGTTATCGCTTGGGGCAAAAACAAATTAGGTGACAAAGTACGGTATGTCTGTGACTACTCCTACGATCCTGCAAGTCCAGACAGAATGGCGACGTGTACCAGAGACGGATGGACACCGAATCCACTTTGTCGTGGTACTGTTCACTTTAAATGATCTTTTGTTGTTTTACTGTAAAACTATATTTTCATTTCATTTACCTGGCCACTTTACATGAAATACTTCATAATCTTCAAAAAAAATCTTTGTAAAAGACACCCTTAAATCGTAGCAGCCTTGAAAAGGTACAAAAGACGAGATGCTAACCAGTTTTTTCCGTACATGCTAGGCTACACGATGGTGGGCATTGTTTCCATGGTTTCTAGCGGTTAAACGCGTACCATCGCAATAATAATCATACTTACTTATAAAGTATATAAACGTTAATCTTTTTACATCATAAAAAGGTGCAAATCCGCAGTAACACCGAGGGCTGACAGTCATTATGATTGATGGCTGCTATCCATCACCCCGCATCTTTCCTCGTTATAAAATGAATGACAAGTTTGGTTTTCACCATTGTCTGTTTGTGCAGCTGACCACGAGCACCCTCTGACAATTTTTAGTACGAAATCAACCTAATAAAATCAAACACTTTTTCTCTTACTCTTTTCTTGAACAATTTTTAACCTATAAAACTCCAATTCTTTAGAGATATTTAACACCAAAGTTGATTTAAGGTGTCAGCATTTACACTCATACATTTATTTAAAACATAATATTTAACTAAGTGACACTCTGGTCATCATGCTTAAAAACAGTAGACAACACCAGATAGGAGGCTAGGTCACATGATATTTATTTTGGATTATAAGTCCTACTATGGCTCAACTGTTGGACATTAGTATGTTTGACAAAGGGAAGCTACAATTTCAGATTTTTCACAGCATACTGGTATAGTGACAGTACAGATGTTTGCTTTTTGACCTATAACTCCCAACACTGAGCAAAAAAACAGAAGCGAAATAAAATTTCCTAACAGTATTCTGGGTCAGGACCAAGTCTGTCTATCAGCAGGTAAATAAACATTTATGTATAAACAATAATATAAGGTATTTAAAAGAAAACAGATTCTCATTTAGTAGTATTTGTAGTTGGAGATAAGAGAAATGTATTCTCTGCAGTAATCAACAGTCTTTCCTTTAGGATGCAAGTTCTGTAAAATTAATAAAGCACAATCTCAAACTACTTTTTTTTCATTGTTGCTTCAGTTCCTGTACATTGTTCAGCACCACCACTTCTTGAAGATGGAGACACCAAATCATTTCTCAGATCAGATGCAGTTTATCAATCTGGTAACAGAGTTGAATATATCTGTCAGAATAAGTACATTATGCAGGGTGACCCATTCCAAACCTGTGACAACGGTGAATGGAAAGGAAACATGACATGCCTGAGTAAGTTAAATTTTAACATTTCACTTTGCATAACATTGTTAAATAAGCTGTACATTCAAAATTTTCTAGAAAAAGTACAATTAAATATCTTCTGACATATTCATAATTATGATAAAAATTATTTCAAGTAAATGAGAAAAAATAAATAAGTGCTTGAGTAAAGTAATAATTAAAAAATAATAACTAAACTAAAAGCATCTGATTGTACAAACAATTTATATTAATTTAAATGCCAAAAGACAAAAGTAGAGACCAAAGGAGTAATAAAAAAATTATTAAAAAGGTATTCTGATTGTATGGTTTTGACAACATGAAAAAGGTTGGAACATAAGCTGCATTTTATATTTCTTGTGGTGATTTATGTTTAATTTTGGCAAGTATTTATTTTGGAGTTTATAGAACAAAGTTAATTATATTTTCTTGTTTTTTGTTTTGTTTTTCAGAACCATGCACTGTGACCGGGGATTTAATGCGTGAACATGGTATTTCCTTTAGATATTTTGGTGAAACTAAGCTGTATGCACCACATGGGGATCACCTTACATTTGTTTGTGTAAGGGGTAAAAGACATGATGGCTCTGCGCCGCTGCGTGCTCAGTGTCATGATGGTCAGATGATCCTGCCCACCTGCCAGTAAAAGTTTTCAGTGAGCTAGATATAGACATGTAATCACAAAAATATGTAAACTACTTACAACTACTATGCTCAAAATTAAATAAATATCACATTGTAAAATAAGAAACTACAATAATAAATAATAAACATATGACAGTGAAATCGTGAAATAACTGAGCGAATATTAAATTCTTTGCTCATTATTGTGGCATATTCATTCTTTTTTAAAATGTGCTGATTAAAATAAAGCATTTTACTGTGAATTATTTTCCCAATCGTAGCAGTTATTGTGTACTTTTTTTTTAAATTCTTGCTGTTTTTATTCCAAATTGTCCTTTTTGTTTTTCAAAGCCACCTTTTATTCTATGTGGTTTTGTTCAATGACACCCTGTTTATTTTATAGAGGAACCTTTCAGGAGAACGACTATCTGTCAATCAGCGTCGGTGTTTTGGACCAGCACACCCATTGGTTTATCCTTACACATCAATTATTTTTTCTGGATAATGCTTTCTGTGCAACACTTGGCAACACAGCAGGCAGCTAGAAATAGCTTGGTAGGTCAAAGGTCATGAAAAATGACAGCAATGCATAAAGTTTGTTTAGCTCTACTTGCTCTAGCAGATCAAACTGCCCCACAGTTACTGACGGCCACAGAAGAAGGGGCAACTCCGACTACCTCTGGTTACGCCCTGTTCAATATGGCCGCTCCTCGCATCGACAATGGTAAGATCTGGTGAAAACACATGAAAAAGTGTCTAAAATAAATGTTACATGCAGCACCTGCAGCTCTAAACTCAACAAATTAAAAATGGTGTTTGCTTATGGAAAGTACAGATTAAAATTATGTTTTCCAGATGCAATAAATTTCAACATGTCGCCATGTTGAAATTCCAACATCCTAATTAGAACGCTGTTACCTTGGCTCTGATGTCAAACCCAACTCCAACTTCAAACTTCCCAGATGTAACTGGAAACAACATAAGTTTTTCCTTTGTTAACGTTGTTTATTATTCATGAATGAGGCACAACTGGTGGTGACTTGGGTGACCAATGAGGAGTTGGCATGTTGGGAGAAAAAAAAACCAATGGGCAGCAAGATGAAGTGTTTAAGGAAGATGAAGGGCAACAGGTCATGACTAACAGTAGAGAAGGGGTGGAGTTTAGCTCTCTGTTCCTAGAGTAAGTACCCAAAGCTTGACAAGCCCATTTCGTCCCTCCCAATGCTTCAGCGCTGTTGCTCTCCTCCTCTTTCTAGGATATTCCTGCTGAAGGAGTAGAACCAGAAATGGACCAAAGGCTCTGAATGTCTACTGCCAGGACTGGATGTCTAGCCTGGACTGTTGGAGTATTTACAGGGCTTTAACCAGCAAAAACTTTATTTTGTGCATATATTACAATAAATGTATTAAATGCATCTGTCTTCTCCACTTGATTACAAACATGTGCCTTTGTGACATTAGTTTCTCAGGATTTGCTAGAAAGCTGTAGAAAAGTTACGTTTGAAAAAAAATAGGCAACACTGTTTTTGTACGTTAATCATCTTCTTACCACTAAATTCCATAAAATACAACATACAAATTAACATATGGGAACAATCTGGATGGATAAGATCAGTGCCAAACTATCTAGCTAACTTGCTACTTAGCTATTGATCGATCTATCGGTCTATCAATGGCTAAAAAATATTTAAATAAAAATCCCTACTTGGAACATCCTTTTGTTTTTTAAACATTTTGTTTCAGAGTGTGAATATAAAGTTATTTACAGGGCGGAAGATCTCACAAACACACTTAATGTCATTTCTGTATATTTCTATCTTCACTTTGTCACTTCATCACGTCACGAAACGCACATAATAACTGGTAGATGCAATTAATTAATGGTCATTTCAATTAAAGATATCTACTCGGTCAGGGTTTTTTTGTCTGCTTGTTTTCTTTCTCAAATAAATACACTTTTAAACAATAATTGAATTTACTCAATATGATGAAAAGGCATGGCACATTTAAAAGAATACAACAAAAATAAACAATAATAAAAATGTATTGTTCAGGAGTGATGCTAGTTTTTTTTGAGTTCTTGATCATTTGATAAAAAGGCAGAAAGATATCTAACTTTTCCATGTCCATATTTGGTCATCCTGTTGACTTAAGTAGGTGGTTGCATCACCTGAACAGACAGAGACGAGTCTCAGCTTATCTGTTTGGTTTTTACCTCTCATGGATACATTTCAGTAATCTGGGCATCCCAGTGTTGTGAAACAGTGCAAAAACAAATTGAAAAAACTTCCATAAGTTTAATGAACTTGATGTTAAATGTACTAAACAGAGAAATATAGATTAAGTGAAGCTTCGTAGGTCGGCTGACCCGGGTCTCTTGGCAGAGAAAACTTTAGCTAACTGGAAGTGACATAAGCTGCTGAGACAAACATGTAATTTATTAACAAACTACATAGATAGGGCACAGGATAAATTTGCAGTTCTTTAATTGAACAGGAGAAGCTCTAAAAATATTTTCACATAACTAAGATACTGCCAAATATATGGAGCAAGGTATCCAGGGAAATTGCACACAATGTTTTCTGTTATGAGTGTAATATAAGTCCAGGTCAAATATATTTATATAGCATGATTTATACAACTCAAGTTTTACGGAGTGCTTTACATAAGAAAATAGATCAAAATGCATAACAGTGAAGCAATTAAGGCAAGTAATCATAAATATTAGATAGAAAAAACTAACAAAGAGCTAGAGAGAGAAAATATGGCAGCTTGTAAACAATATAAATTATACATGTTTTATAAAAAAATAGATATAACTGAAATTTCAGGAAGAGCTGTGTGGTTTTCATCCTGATCGTGGAACACTGGACCAGCTCTACACCATCAGCAGGGTTATCCACTATTGTATTGCTACTAATCAGGGAAGATCAATGATCATTAAAATAGTTTAATAATAACAACACTCCAGAAAAAGAAAAAAAAAAAAAACTTGCTTTATGAGTTTTTGTGTCATTTTGTATGTGTTCCACTATTGTCTGGAAAACTAACTAAGATTTTAATTCTTAGGTTTTCAATGAAGCTATTTTTAAAAGGGCACCATTTGTCCGAACCTCCAGGTTCTGTTTTACGTCCCTGTGACTTCAGAAAAAAGCAAGACCAATGGCATTTATAATAAACAGACCTGGCAACCATTATGAACCATTCCATGGTAGATTTTCCTCCATTATTTTACAAATCCTCTGCTACAGTAAGCCTGATCCATCTTCCCATCTTAACACAAGTATTCCCACAGCATGATGCTGCTACTGCCATGTTTCACAATCCAAAGATGAATCGGCATGCAGCGTATCTGAGGTTCAACTTTGGAAAAATCAGTTTAGGACTGAAACTAGAGTGTTTGAAGGATCTTGTCAAAATAAACTGCCTCAAGAATACTTGAGGGTGGCAAAATCATTAAAGTAACAAAAGCAGTAATATCCATTAACAAAAATATCAGTTTAAATGTTTAAGTCTATCTGGGGTTGGAAGATAAGTTCAGCTCACTGGTCAATGATTACACCGGGTCAGTGATCCGTTTCTCTCTTGCAGAATCGCTCTCTGTAAAACAGTGTAGCTTTCTGTTGTGTCTCACTCTGTTTGGAGGTTCAGGATAAGACAATAAAATGCAGACGATTAAAAACTCTGTCCTGCTGTTTTGGCTGCAGTTACTGACTTCTGTCAAATGCCAAGGTAAGTTCAAGAAGCGCTACTTATCTTTGTGCTTTAGCATTACAGGTTGAGAGTGCGAATTTTTTTTAGCTAAATACAAAATAATTATTTATTATTTATGCTGTTTACTTAAAAAAAACAGTTGAAACTGGATTCATAACATATGAATTGTAAACATTCAGAGTCATAAATGTGAAGAATCTGCATACTAAGCTAGAAACAAAATTCAAACTCAGACATCAATTGATTTATTACAAACAAAAAAATCTTGCTGCTGTTCCTTAAAGTGCTTTGCAAATTAAAAACCACAACATTTAGTTCAAGGATTTCTTAAACATGCATTAAAAGAATAAAAGCAACACCTTGTGTATGTTTTGTTGACTGAATTACAACATAATACAATAAAACACTCAAAAAAGTTGATTTTATATAGCACCTCCCTACATACCTTCTTAATATGTTTTAACAATAAACCAATCAAATCTCAAACTGATTGAAAAGGCATAATTATCAGTCTACCTTTCCATTAGAATTGCACTTCTGGTGACGCTTGTGCTTGATATCAACAGCAATAAGATGTTCCGTCCCTCAGATTGAACATGGCAGTGTGCGTGGTGCCGCTCAGGAGTACAACGAACATGAAATCTTAGATTTTAGATGTGATCCTACTTATAAACGGGCTGATGAGAGAACTCCAAGATGCACAAAGTTTGCAGGAAAAGCAGACTGGAGTCCCACACCTGCATGCAAACGTGAGTATGATTTCAGTAACAACAGCAACAAATGATTTCATTGCAATGAGGAGTAAAGTGTGAGGTACACATATAAAGTGCGTCTCCTTCTAACAAACTGACAAATAATGATATATGTCCAATGATTCCAGTAATTACATGTGAACTGACTCTGCCATCAATCCCTGGGACAACCTATGACCCTCCATACAAAAACATGTTTTTACCTGGAGAAACAGTGAGAGTCACATGTGGGGAGAAACACTGGATTCTGGA